>JADRCH010007455.1:1719476-1788852 GCA_019843965.1 Rhynchomys soricoides
CTCTTAAAATAATAAAATAAATCTTTTTAAAATTTAGCCATCAAGAGGCTTGGCTCAGGCAGTGAAGGGTACATTGGTCAGCAGCCCGAAACTGATAGCCTCAAAGGGTCAGCACATGGCCCAACTTCTGGGCCCATCTACCTGCCACACAGCTCACTGCTAGTAGGACTGAGAATTTTAAAACTCCAGCTGAGCATCTGCCTTGTACAGCCTCCTTCCTCAAAATATTTAAGGCTGACTGACTGGTATTTCACACTAAAACTGTTCGGGTCTCAAGGCTGTGTTTGTTTCCCCAATTCCCAATGCAGATACCTCCTGCCTAGAGCATTAGCCTTTCTGAGCTGTACAAACTGGGAGGTCTCTGGAGTGTGAGAGAACCCGTTCAGCCTACAGGTTTCAAAGCCAAGTGTGGCCACCAGAGGCTACTGCTGTGTACAAAATGGAAGTTTTTAAAGAGTTTTCAGATATCTGATACTTGACCAGTATAGACTTGAAGGCAGCCTAAACGACATGAAAGACAAGACACACCAAAAGGATCAACTACCCACCACTCACCTGCAGACTCCAATATTAGAGGACCCAGAAAGAGACATTCGTGCTCTCTCTTCTATCTCCCCAATTTTTTGCTTCCTATATTTGCCATTTTTTGTGATTTTCATATTACTTTAATTTCATGTCTTTTTAAAAAATATTTTTGTTGTTGTTTTAACATCGTTGCTGTCCTCAGACTCACCAGAAGAGGGCACCAGATCCCATTGCAGATGGTTGCAAGGGAATTGAACTCAGGACCTCTAGAAGAACAGCCAGTGATCTAAACCGCTGAGTCATCTCTCCAGCCTAGCACCACATTTCTGCCTGCCACAGCATTACAGTCTTTGGAAGAGAGTCTATTCGTCATCACTCTGATTCCTTATATTCACTGCATCACAGAGAAGCAACTTTTTTTTTTTTTGAAACAAGGTCTGTCTATGTTGTTGTGGCTAGCCTGGAACTCACTCTGTAGACCAAGCTGGCTTTAAACTTTGAGATCAGCCTGCTTCTGCCTCCTGAGTCCTGGAGTACTAGGATTAAAGGCCTGCGCCACCACCACACGACGAGGAAGCAACATTTGCCATCTTCTATAGTTTTCATCTCTATATTTGAATTCATATCAGAAGGCTACTACCATTTGGAATATTTGCCATAAGCTCAGTTTTGAAATATTACCAGATTTAAAGTCAGAAAACAAGACACAGATGATGGAATAGTTAATGTGGAGCTAAAAACAACACTGCTAACTCCATTTTGTTTTCCAGACGCCATATGGGCCAAACTAAGGGCCTGGGAAACTAAACTTCTGACTTGCACAGGAGCAGAATGTCCCAGGGAGGTCCCCTCCCTGCCCACTGAATAGAATGACTCCCTACCCACAGAATAGAATGACTCACCTGCCCACTGAACAGAATGACCCACCTGCCCACCGAGCAGAATGTTAAGATCCCCACCCTGTCCACTGACAGGGGCCAAGCCGTGGAGGGTGCATTCCTGCCTACAGCCAATCAGCTTCTCGCTACTATGGAAACCCCCTAACCACCCACCTGTGATTACTGCCTTTAAAATGCCCCTTTCCCTGGAGCACAGGATCGCCATCTTGTGGCGGTCCAAGCTAGCTTGCTTTGATTAAAGCCTTCTTGCTTGTGCATCGAGTCGACTCCTGGTGGTCTTTGTTTCTGGGGTCTCGTGAATCTGGCACTACATTTGGTGCATTGGCCGGGAATCCCCGGACTCCCAGACTTCCAGGACCCCCGACCCGGAGGGTCCAGAACCGGCCGGTAAGCTCGTTGTCTGTCAGAGTCTGTCTGTTCTCGGTACAAGGAACTTGGGGGAGAAGCTGTGTCTGTGTTTTTGGCTGCGTCCGTCTGTTCTAACCGATAGTTTCGACTCTGGTTTTTGGCGCCAATCTGTAAGAAGCCGGGTGACGAGCGGGCAGATGTGCCTTAGGTCACAGGCTGCAGGGAGACTGGAGGACGCTCCAGAATCCCGTCGGGGGAGAAAGGACTGGGACGGTCGGTCTCCATCTGGGAGCGGTGGTAAGCCGCTGCTGAGCGCCAGACTGTGTGTCTGTGACCCTCGTCTGTAGGACGCATCTGTTCTGTGTGACTGTGTTATGTTTGTCTTTCTGTGTGTAGACTGGGACTGACGTTGGACAGAATGGGCCAGACAGTATCAACTCCTTTAAGTCTGACCCTTCAATATTGGACTGAAGTTAGGGACAGAAGCCACAATCTTTCAGTAGAAGTCTAAATAAATAAATAAATAAATAAATAAATAAATAGGAAACTTTGTGTGCCTCAGAATGGCCCACCTTCTCTGCAGGGTGGCCTGCACAGGGATCGTTTTCTCTACCCTTGGTGTTAGCTGTCAAAAGGAAGATTTTTAGTACAGGCACAGGGGGCCACCCAGACCAAATTCCTTACATTTTGGTCTGGGAAGACCTCGTTTCTAACCCCCTGCCTTGGGTACGTCCTTTCCTTCCTCCCCCAGCACCTGCAGGCACATCTGTCCTGGCCCTCCAGGACAAACCTAAGAAGGATGTCTTGACAGACCCCGATGCTGACTGCCTCCTATTAGACGTGCCTTCCCCCCCTTATCCTCCTTCCCACCAGCATCAAGCAGTAAGGACCGAAGGCCCTTCAGCACCCTCCTTGGTTATCGAACGAGGGCCCTACCCCCTCTCAGAGGGGGGTCCATCCCAGGGGACGTGTAGTCACAGAGGAGCTACCCCAGATGCTTCTCGAATCCTGCCCCTCCGGGCCTATGGGCCACCAGACGAGGAAGGACACCAGCCACTCCAGTATTGGCCATTCTCATCGGCTGACCTATATAATTGGAAAACTCACAATCCTCCTTTCTCGGAGAATCCCCAAGTCCCAATTAACCTGATTGATTCTCTTATTTTTTCACACCAACCTACCTGGGATGATTGCCAGCAGCTGCTTCAGGTCCTCTTTACAACAGAGGAACGACAGCGCATCCTCCTGGAAGCTAGGAAAAATGTTCCAGGGGCAAATGGGCGCCCTTCATTGCTGCCCTCAGATATTGATGCCGGTTTCCCCTTGACTAGACCAAATTGGGACTTTAACACGCCTGAAGGTAAGGAGCACCTGAAAGTCTACCGCCAGACTCTAATGGCGGGTCTCAGGGGGGGCTGCAAAATGCCCCACAAATTTGACTAAGGTAAGAGAGGTGACCCAAGGGCTGAACGAATCTCCATCAGCCTTCTTGGAGAGGATGATGGAGGCCTTCCGGCAGTTCACCCCGTATGATCCTAGCAGTGAGGATCATAAGGCCACGGTCACCGTCGCTTTCATTGACCAGTCCAGCAGGGATATTAGAAAGAAGTTACAGAAGCTGGAGGGACTACAGGATAAGTCTTTGAGGGAGCTAGTGCAGGTAGCTGAGAGGGTGTTCCATAATAGAGAGACAGAGGAAGAAAAGAAGAAAGGAGACTTAAGGAACAGGAAGAGAGGGAGCGAGAGAGAGAAAAGAGACAGGAAAAGAGTCTACGTAAAATCTTGGCCACTGTAGTTAGAGAAACCAAAGAGTCAAGGGAGAGTACCGGGCAGTAGAAGGGGACCCTTGGCTAAAGATCAATGTGCCTACTGCAAAGAAAAAGAACACTGGGCTAGAGAATGCCCAAAGAGAAAGAGAAAAGGAAGCTTTTAACCCCCAGAAGAAGGAGGGAAGGCCTCAGGAGCCTAGGGTATTGATCCTACAGGAAGACAGCGATTAGGGGAGACAGGGTTCGGACCCCCTCCCCAAGCCCAGGGTAACTCTCAGAGTGGAGGGGAAGCCTACTCAGTTTCTTGTGGACATTGGAGCTCAGCATTCAGTCCTCCTGCGGTCAGACGGACCCTTGTCAAGCAAGCAATCCTGGGTCCAGGGGGCTACAGGCAATAAGCAATATCCATGGACTACCCGAAGAACTGTGGGCCTAAGCGTGGGCTGGGTATCCCACTCATTTATCGTCATTCCTGAATGCCCATGCCCCCTCCTGGGAAGAGATCTCCTCACTAAAATGGGGGCTCAAATTCACTTCCTCCCTGGGGGACCACAGGTGAAGAACCGTCAGGGAGAACTTATACAGGTCCTAACCCTTAAATTAGAAAATGAGTACCAGTTATTTGAAGAGAGAGAACAGAGGCTGCATAATTTAGATTGGTGGGTACAAAGGTATCCACAAGCATGGGCAGAAACAGCGGGAGTGGGGAGGGCCAAGAATCAACCCCCCTCATCCATATAGAACTGAAGGCCCAAGCTAACCCCTTCAGTGTCCGCCAGTACCCCATTTCAAAAGAAGCCAGAGATAGGATCAGAACCCATATTCAGCGCCTTCTCCAGTTGGGTATCCTGCGGAAGTGCCAGTCAGCTTGGAACACACCACTCCTCCCTGTGAGGAAGCCAGGGACAAATGATTATCGTCCCATCCAGGACCTCAGAGAGGTCAACAAGAGAGTAGTGGACCTCCATCCAACTGTTCCAAATCCATACAATCTGTTGAGCTCCCTGCCTCCTACTAGGACTTGGTATACCGTCTTAGACCTGAAGGATGCCTTCTTCTGTTTGTCTCTGACCCTTAAGAGCCAGGACTATTTTGCTTTCGAGTGGAAGGATCCAGAGTCCGGGATTACAGGTCAACTGACGTGGACAAGACTCCCTCAAGGCTTCAAAAATTCTCCCACCATCTTCGATGAGGCTTTGATGAGACCAGGATTTGGCCACATTTCGTGCTGCCAACCCACAGATAACTCTCCTACAGTATGTAGATGACCTTCTCTTTGCAGCCCCCAGCAGAGAACTGTGTCTCCAAGGGACAGAACGCCTCCTGACTGAATTGGGAGAACTGGGATATCACGCTTCCGCCAAAAAGGCCCAGATCTGCAGCCGACAGGTCAGTTACCTGGGGTATCTAACGAAAGGAGGAAAGAGGTGGCTTTCAGAAGCAAGAAAGAGGACTGTGTTTCACATCCCACCACCCACTAACCAGAGACAGGTCAGAGAATTCCTGGGCACAGCTGGGTTTTGCCACCTGTGGATACCAGGATTTGCAGAAATGGCAGCTCCACTATACCCGCTCACCAAAAATAAACAGCCTTTCACTTGGGGAGAAAAAGAGCAGCAGGCCTTTGACAACATTAAAACAGCGTTGATGTCGGCTCCTGCTCTGGGCGTCCCAGATGTGACAAAGCCCTTTCATCTGTTTGTGGCTGAAAATCAGGGTATTGCCAAGGGGGTCCTCACCCAAAAATTGGGTCGCTGGAAGAGGCCAGTGGCATACCTGTCAAAAAAAATTAGACTCAGTAGCAGCTGGGTGGCCTGCCTGTCTGTGAATTATAGCAGCAGTTGCTATATTGGTCAAGGATGCAGACAAATTGACTATGGGATAGGACTTGGTGATATCAGCCCCCCATGCTCTTGAGAGCATAATCCGTCAGCCTCCTGACCAATGGCTCACCAATGCTCGCACGACTCACTACCAAACCCTGTTGCTCAATTCCGACCGAATCACGTTTGCCCCTCCAGTGAGCCTAAACCCGGCCACCTTGCTCCCTGACCCTGATTTGGAGCCCCCTATCCATGACTGTCAGCAAGTGCTTGCTGAGGCACATGGGTGGCGCAAAGACTTGTCTGATCAACCCTTGGTGGATGCTGAAGTAACTTGGTTTACAGATGGGAGCAGTTTTCTGGATGAGGGAAAACGGAGGGCAGGGGCAGCAGTTGTCGATGGGCAGCAGGTCGTGTGGGCCCAAGCCTTGCCAGAAGGGACCTCGGCATAGAAGGCTGAGCTGATGGCCCTCACAAAAGCCCTCGAATTAGGGGCAAATAAGAAAATCAACATCTACACAGACAGTAGGTATGCCTTTGCCACAGCCCATGTACATGGTGCCATCTATCAGCAACGAGGACTGTTGACCTCAGGAGGAAAAGAAGTTAAACATAAATCTGAGATATTGGCACTATTAGAGGCTCTGTACAAACCGGCAAAAGTGAGTATCATACATTGCCCAGGACACCAGAAAGACAATTCCAAAGTAGCCAAAAGACACAACATGGCTGACCGAGAGGCCAGGAAAGTGGCTACAAAAGCAGTACCAGTTATGGTGACTCAGGACTCAGATTCCCAAGGGTCAGAACCCAAGTATTCTGCTGAAGACTTAGCAGGTATTTCTAGAGACCCTGGTAATTACTTCCAAAACAGGACGGGGTACTGGGTCACTCCGATTGGGAAAAAAAATCTTACCACAGGAACAGGCGAAAGAATGATAAGAACCCCAACTTGACAGAGTCCTGCTGGCTTTGCTACAATGCAAGGCCCCCTTTCTATGAGGGAATCGCTACTGTGGGAACTTATACCAACCAGTCATCCTCCTCGAACTGCAGATGGCAACAAAAAGGTGCAGCCCTCACCCTACAGTCCGTAACGGGCAAGGGGACCTGTTTGGGGAATGTTCCTCCCACTCACCTGCATCTCTGCAATACAACCATCCACATACCTGAGACTGACCACTGGTATGTAGCCCCAAATGATAGTTGGTGGGCATGTGCCACTGGTATTACACCATGTGCCCATGGCATGCTATTTAACATCTCTGAGTATTGTGTATTGGTTCAGCTGGTTCCTCGAATCATCTTCCATACAGAAGAATAGGTTCTCTATGAAATAATGGATCATCAGGACCTTGTAAGATTTAAGAGGGACCCTCTAATGCTGACCTTAGGGGTCATGCTCGCTACTGGGCTGACAGGTGCGGGGACAGGGATAGCTGCTCTGGTCACTAGACACAAGGAGTATGAACAGCTTAAAGAGACCATTGATAAAGATATTCAAAATCTAGAAAATTCAATCAGACATTTAACTAGGAGTCTCAACTCCCTTGCTGAGGTGGTGTTGCAGAATCAGAGAGGACTAGACTTAGTGCTATTACATCAGGGAGGACTGTGCACGGCCTTAAGAAAAGAATGTTGCTTTTATGTTAACCATACGGGGGTCATAGAAAACTCCTTAGCTAAAGTCAGGGAAAGCCTCGAAAAAGGAAAAAGAGAAAGAGAACAAAACAGAGGATGGTTCCAAACCTGGTCTGAAAGCTCCCCCTGGCTAACAACCTTGATTTCCACTCTGATAGGACCTTTGATAATCCTTCTGCTACTTTTGACTTTAGGACCTTACATTTTAAATCGCCTAGTAGCCTTTATTAGGGAACGCATAAGCACTATGCAGATTATGATGCTTAGACAACAGTACCAAAGAATGAATTCAGAAGCTGAGTTATAGCCCCGCAGAATCATCGCCCCTGTTCAGCAGGAAGTAGCTACAGAAGTAAAGACCTTCGGCCCTGTTCCTGGTCATTCAAGATTGAACTCTAGGTAAAAAGAAAAGGGGGGAATGTGGAGCTAAAAACAACACTGCTAACTCCATTTTGTTTTCCAGACGCCATATGGGCCAAACTAAGGGCCTGGGAAACTAAACTTCTGACTTGCACAGGAGCAGAATGTCCCAGGGAGGTCCCCTCCCTGCCCACTGAATAGAATGACTCCCTACCCACGGAATAGAATGACTCACCTGCCCACTGAACAGAATGACCCACTTGCCCACCAAGCAGAATGTTAAGATCCCCACCCTGTCCACTGACAGGGGCCAAGCCGTGGAGGGTGCATTCCTGCCTACAGCCAATCAGCTTTTCGCTACTATGGAAACCCCCTAACCACCCACCTGTGATTACTGCCTTTAAAATGCCCCTTTCCCTGGAGCACAGGATCGCCATCTTGTGGCGGTCCAAGCTAGCTTGCTTTGATTAAAGCCCTCTTGCTTGTGAATCAAGTCGACTCCTAGTGGTCTTTGTTTCTGGGGTCTCGTGAATCTGGCACTACAGTTAACATATCCCAGGATCTGTGCTCTGCAGCAGGAGGGTAGCATTCCCAAAGATGAGGCAACAGGATCTCAAATATGAGGCCAACCTGGGCTACATCTAGTGAGACCCATCTGGGGTATATGGGTTCAGCTGGTAGAATGCTTGCCTGGAATGCATGAAGCCCTGGGTTCCAACCCCAGCGTTGCATAAACTGAATGTGGCTGCAAGACCTGTAATCCCAGCACTTGAGAGGTAGAAGGAGAATCAGAAGGTTAGAGTCATCCTTAGCTATACAGTGATTTCTAGGTCAGCCTGGGGTATATGTGTGAGAGAGAGAGACCCTGTTTCAAAAAGGAAAAGAATGCCGGGCATGGTGGTGCACGCCTTTAATCCCAGCACTCAGGAGGCAGAGGCAGGTGGATTTCTCAGTTCGAGGCCAGCCTGGTCTACACAGTGAGTTCCAGGACAGCCAGGGCTACACAGAGAAACCCTGTCTCAAATAACAAAAAACAAAAACAAAAACAAAAAAAAAAACCAAAACAAAACAAAAGGAAAAGAAAAACCAAGCCAAATCAAAGCACCACAACAAAACTCAACACAAGGGTGAACTGAGTGGTCAAGTCCTTACTTAAGGCCAGCACAGGAGGCTCTTGACTTTTTTGTTTGTTTGTTTACACAGGGGGTCTTAATAGTGAGGCCTAGGTAGATGGCAACAGTACCAGTGGGAGAACCAATAGTGGAAAAATGAGCAGAGAACATGGTTCAAGATCAGGGGAGAAGCCAATTAATCAAAGAGTTAACACACGGGGTTATTAACAGACCAGACAAACACTGATAATGGAATAAAAGACTCCAATTTCAGGTCTGGTGATCAGCCTGGCCTTGAACTCAGAGAGCTCTGCTTGCCTCTATTTCCCAAGTACTAGGATCAAATATCATCGTGCCCATCAGGGGCAGGATATTTTTTTAAAGATTTATTTATTTATTTATTTATTTATTTAATGTATGTGAGTACACTCACTGTAGCTGACTTCAGACACACCAGAAGAGGGCATCAGATCCCATGACAGATGGTTGTGAGCCATCATGTGGTTGCTGGGAATTGAACTCAGGACCTCTGGAAGAGCAGTCAGTGCTCTTAACCACTGAACCACCTCTCCAGCCTCAGGGGCAGGATTTTTAATTAGTTAACAATTGTCCTGTTCAAATAACTAGATGAGATGCAGGTGTTGATATTAGACTAGTTGGTACATTTTTGCATATAAACTTAGTTGGGGCTTCCATTGCTGTGAACAGACACCATGACCAAGGCAACTCTTATAAAGGACAACATTTAATTGGGGCCGGCTTACAGTTCAGAGGTTCAGTCCATTATCATCAGGGTGGGAACATGGCAGCGTGCAGGCAGACATGGTGCAGGAGGACAACCTAAGAGTTCTACATCTTCATCTGAAGGCAGCAGAAGGGGATTGTGTGCCACACTGGGCATAGGTTGAACATAGGAGACCTCAAAACCTGCCCCCACAGTGACACACTTCCTTGAACAAGGCCACACGTCTTAATAGTGCCACTCCTCATGAGCCATGAATAGTATTCTAACTGTTCATGGACAAGTAGCTAGCCGAGACCCCAAGTAGCAGCTTCGGGTCAGAGCACAGAAGGGGTGGAGATGTTTGAATAGTATTTGGGTGTATGGCTGTTAAGCAAATGGGGAGTAGATTATAGAGCAGGAAATAGAGCCTGGAATTTGAATTCAAACTACAGGGGTATTGGTCTGAGAATTGAGAACTATGTGCCAGGCATGGTGGTTCACACCTGTAATCCCAGCACTCAGAAAGTAGAAGGAGAAGGACCACCATAAGTTCAAGGCCAGCTTGGCCTTGTTTTTCTTTTTGCTTTTATTTATTTTATGTGTATGGTGCTTTGTCTGCATGTGTCTGTGTACCATGTGCATGCACTGTGCCCACAGAGACCAGAAGAGGAGGTCAGATTACTTGGAACTAGAGTTACAGGCAGTTGTGAGCAGTGCCTTGTGGGTGCTAGGAATTGGACCTGGGTCCTCTGGAAGAACAGCTAATGCTCTTAACCACTGAGACATCTCTCCATCCGTCCTACCTCCCTTTTTGAGGAGGTGAGGTGGGGGTGGGGGTTGGGAACAGGTTCTCACCATATAATTCTGGCTGGCCTGGAACTCACTGTGTGGACAAGGCTGGCTTCAAACTCACAGATGTCCATCCACCCACCAGTCTCTGCAGCTCAAGTCCTGGGGTTATAGGTATGTGCCACTAAACCCAGCAAGATGGTACACCAGGATCAAACAACTAAAGAATGGCCATGTGTACTGGCTAGTTTTGTGTGTCAACTTGACACAAGCTGGAGTTATCACAGAGAAAGGAGTTTCAGTTGAGAAAATGCCTCCATGAGATCCAGCTATAAGGCATTTTCTCAATTAGTGATCAAGGGTGGAGGGTCCCTTGTGGTTGGAGCCATCTGTGGGCTGGTAGTCTTGGGTTCCATAACACAGCAGGCTGAACAAGCCAAGCAAGCAAGCCAGTAAGTTACATCCCTCCATGGCCTCTGCATCAGCTCCTGCTCGAGTTCCAGTCCTGACTTCCTTTCCTGATGAATGGCGATGTGAAAGAGTAAGCTGAATAAACCATTTCCTTCCTAACTTGCTTCTTGGTCATGATGTTTGTGCAGGAATAGAAACCCTGACTAAGACACCATGGTTCAGAGAAACCTGAAGGTTGAATGGTTCAAAATAGGTCTAGGTGGTGGTGCCCACTAGCACTTAGGATGGGCAGTCATGAAGATCAAGACCAGCATCATCTACATAGTATTTGAGGCCAGCCTCACCTGCATGAGACTGTATCTGTAAAACCAATGGCGGTGGGAGTGGGGGATATGCAAGTTAGAGACCAGCCTGGTCAACATAAGCAGTTCCAGGTCATCTGGGCTAGCTAGTAACACCCTGTCTCAAGAGTAAACCAACAAAAAAGAGATCTGGGTTTGATCTAAGACCAGAAGAGGTTTTTAAACTGTTGGGATCACACAGGGAAACCAGGAACGTTAAATATGTAGGGTTGTCTTTTTTTTTTTTTTTTTTTTCCGAGACATGGTTTCTCTGTGTAGCCCTGGCTGTCCTGGAACTCACTTTGTAGACCAGGCTGGCCTTGAACTCAGAAATCCACCTGCCTCTGCCTCCTGAGTACTGGGATTAAAGGCATGTACCACCACTGCCCAGCAAGGGCTGTCTTTTAAAAATAAATCTACAGAACCTGTTTTCTGCTTAGAAGGCTGGGAATGGATGTATCTAATAGCCTAGGCAATCCTTTTGCTGTCTGGAGGGCCAGGCCATACCAAGCTCTCACAAGCAGGACCAGAGAGTCTAGGTGACCTTCACATTATCTGTATGGCCAGAAGCTTCCCCAAGCTCCCAGGACTGGAGATACAAAATAGTCTAGATGAACCTCTATGCTATCTGTATAAGTGAGACTACACCAGATCCTCCCCTAGGCCCTAATGATAATACATGCAGCATCTCTAGAACCCATGGTCATAGAAGAAGTAAAGGGTACTTTGAGAGGAGTTTCAATGTAATTATGCCTCTTTGTGCACAGGACATTGTGTTATATCAGGAAACTTTTTGTTACAAATTGTACTGTTTTTAAATACGCTCACAATAGACTGCACAGTTTCAGACTTTGAGAGTTATGAAGTTGAACTGTGTTTTCTTCTTTTTAAAATATCATTTATTTTGCCTGTATGCATGTCTGTGTGACATACTCTATACTATACAATACATAGATATTACTCTATACTATATGTAGTGTATAGTATAGAGGTTGGAACTAATCCTATTAAGGAAACCAATGGTCAAATAATAGAGTTCCTGATATAAGGTTAAGATTGACGGGTGGGCTGGGCAGTGGTGGCGCACGCCTTTAATCCCAGCACTCGGGAGGCAGAGGCAGGGGGATTTCTGAGTTGGAGGCCAGCCTGGTCTACACAGTGAATTCCAGGGATACACAGAGAAACCCTGTCACACAAAAAAACAAAAAACAAAAACAACAACAACAAAGATTGAGACCCATCAGAGCAAAACTAACACAAGTCCACATTCAAGTTCAAAGTCTGATCAGGAGACAACTGTTGGTGGAAGCTCAGGTTTTGGATTTGGCTAGCAAGTGGTACATAGTGCTGGGGGGGGAAATTAATAGGTGCTCAATTAAAGGCTCAGCCCTGAGTTGCTCTCAGTAGTGTAGCAGTTAGCAAACATCCAAGGTCAAAATCAGATAAAGGGTGTGGACCAAGTCTGGATTCAGGAGGAGAGTAAAGGAGCCTGGATGATGGAATGCTGGGCAGAATTCTGATGTCAAGCCAGAGGCACACTGATATGGACAAATGAACAGAGGCCCAAGTTTGACCAGTAACATTTTTTATTCTTTCTTGTTTGTTCAGTGTTTATTTTCCTTCAGGTTGCGAGTCAAAAGTGTCACCAAGATAATTTAAAGTAGAATGTCAACTCTTCCACCTCAAAAATTGCACAAGAAGGAACAACCCCCCCCCAAATCATGCAAACAATATTCATCACCAATAATCCCGAAACCAGACAAATTAAAGAAAATGGAGAGTGTGAAGAAAAGAAGAAAGTTAGAGAAAACTGTTATTTACCCAAATTCTCTTGCTAACTACAGACCTTGGTTGAGTAAGTGCATCCATTTGGTACAGAAAAGTCTCAACACACAGGTCTGAACTACTAACGTTGGGAGGTTCTTTTAAGAGATTAGCACTGACTTGCTGTCTGGCACCCTTTGCTCTGCCTTTCATCTGTATTAGGTTACAGTCCTCATAGAAAAAATCACTGATCCTGAAGCTGGATTAGGGATGTTGGCACACATAGATGACTTTGACTACAATGACCAGTCCAGCTCACTGACATTCCAATCTAATAACCATTTGCCTAATATCTGGCTGATGGGAGTCAGCAATGGTTTTGGCTAGAAGTGACCATATTCTTAAACAATAGATGAAACAAATAGGAAATTATCTTCTTCCCTCAAAGAGCTGCTCTTAGTTCTATAGCTCACCAGGTTGGAGACTCAGAGGTCCCAAGATGTTAGCCAGAGTTCCAATCGGTGCAAGTGTAGCAGCCTGTGGGAGCTGTAAGACCCCTGGTGATTCTTTAAACCTTCACGTTTCTTCATGACCTAACCACTGACAGTGATTTGGCAATTTCTTTCCTTGCCAATATCCAATAATGAACATTAGTATTTGGTCTCTGTAGGTCCAGGACTGAAATAAAAGGCCTTGGATGGACATGGGAGGAGATAGGGGTGAGCTTAGAGATTTTCTGTTTCTTCCACCCCACAGCAGGAGCTGTGGCTCAGCCCCAGAGTCCATGGCTGTCTGCATGCTAATCTAGAACTCCAAGAACTCAACACTTTTGCTCAGTGTGTGGGACACAACTCAATGCACTGATAAGTGTGGGGTCCACCCAAAAAGAAGCTGTCAATGTTGGGGAGTTTCACAACCTAGTCTGGTGAAAGCCCTGGGGTTGAACTCAACATTCTGCACCTAATATCCCTACTGCTGTCTGAGCCCACTTCACCTTCCTCAGTCAGGAAAGAAGGAAAGCTTCCTTCCTCACTGTGGCCCAAGACGCCCCAAAGACCTGTCTCACGTGATCTCTGCCCAGTCACACTCAGACCCACTCCAGGCTCACTGCCTCTGCACTAACCTGTCTTCCTGTCAAGGATGTTCCCCTCCCCCTACACTATGACTTCCCTTATTTCATTCAGATCTTGAAAATGTCATTCTGTTGGGAACATCTTTCCTGATGACATTGCCCCAAGAAGCTAGTGGCCCCTCCCATTCCTGCAACCTCGTCTCTCTTGTCTTTCTTCACAGCACTCATTTTTAACTACCCCATCATATACACATGTGTCTTCATCATATGGGGTTATGCCCCAACAAATCTGTCTTGAACTATCTTATGTTGAAACTGCATAAATATACCTAACCTACCGAGCACCCTAGCTTAGTGTCACCTACCTTAAATGTGCCCAGAACACTGACATTATTCTACAGGTAAGCAAACTTACCTAATGCAAAGTCTAGTTTATAAAAAGGGTTGACTAGCTCATGTAATTTACTGAACACCATACTGAAAGTAGAAAAACAGAACTGGGTATGTGAGAGTGGTTTGCTACCACTGGAAGGTCAAAAAGTCATAAAGTTGAAAACTTATAAAGCAAATTCTACGCCAAGGAATGGCTGTACTTTCATCTCCCGTGGGCTTGCTTCCCAATGGAGGCAAGCCCTCAGGGGTAGGAATGAATGTTTGTTGGTTGAGGCCACAGCTGTATCCCTACTTCTCAGAACAGCTCCTGACAACACAGTTGGTGCCCTCCTGTCTACTGACTGCATGCCTATGTGAGACATCACAGCAGATGTTCAGCAAGTGCTTTTTGAATGGATGAGCACATCGCTGCACAATTGAGGAACTGGTCCCCATTCCATTGGAGGCCTGAGTGCTCCCTAGTGCCTCCTTGTGGGAGACCTGGGAATTGCCCTTCAACACAACCACAAGAATTTACTTTAATAAAACTGGAGTGAAGGAGGAGGGATCAGTGGGCGGCACAGGGTGGCAGAACCCTACTTTTGCTCTCGTCTCCAGACGATGACCATGCCGCTGGCATCACTGGAGGCCAGCAGACTCTCGTCGCAGTTGAAGCTGACATCAAGAACGGGGGCGCTGTGGCCCTGCAGCTTGTTGACAGCAGCCTTGGCTGCCCGCTCCACATCAAAGAAGTGAACACACATATCTTCGCTGCCTGTCACTGTCCGGATGAGAGGGAGAGGCTATCAGGGGGCTACAGTGGCACCCCCAGTATGAAGTCCTTGAGGTTATGTGAGGTGTGATGGCCTCAGATAGCTTGGGGTAGTCTACAAGGAACGACTCCTATTCTTAGATGGGAGCTCATCTGCCTCCTTAGGTTCTGTGAGTAATATGTGAGGTTTTAGGACAGTGTGGGCTCTGTCTTAGCTGTGGAGTTCCTAAGCTGTTTTTGGCTCCACATTTAAAGCTTTTAGGCAGGATGCTGTTAGGGCACAGGAGGGACCACAAGGCCCAGGAAATCATGTGTGTCATGATGTTGGAGCCAGGCTGGCTGCGTTACTGGTCTCTGCCTTTTTCCAGTTCCCCTACTCCTAAGTACTCACCCACACAGGCCCCCTGGCGGAAGGACATGAGGGGGCAGAAGATACTGCGTACAGGGTGGGAACTCTGTTCAATGGGGAAGCTTCTCTTCAGCTGTAGTGCCCCTTCGTTGTCTACCACTCTGAAGAGAAGGCAAAAGAGAAGGTCAGGGCACAGGAGATGACAAGTTGTGGGCCAGTATATGCTCTGAATCCTGTATCTCAGATATTTACAATGTTTATAAAATTCAGATTTTTTTTTTTCCAATCTGGAGACAGAGTCTATGTTGCACAAGTTGAGTCTGAACCCGTGCATTCAAGTGATCCTCCTGCATCAGGCCTTGGGGTGCTGGCATTACAGGTGTGTATCACCACACTAAATTTTCTTTATAATTATGTATTTTCAGTTTATGTGTGTGGGCGTTTTGCCAGCATGTATGTCTGTGTACCACAGGTATATAGAAGAGGCCAGAAGAGGGGTTAGATTCCTGGAACTGGAATGACAGACAGGTGTAAGCTGTCATGATTGCTGGGAACTGACCCTCAGTCCTCTGGAAGAACAACACATGATCTTAACTGCTGCTGAGCCATCTCCCCGGCCCCTTAGGTTTTGCTTGCTTGTTTGTTTTAAGACAGGGTCTTACTGTGTAGCTCAGGCTAACCGGGAGCTTGCTATGTAGATCAGGCTCATCTTGAATTCACATAGATCAACCTGGGTCCACCTCCCAAGTACTGTGATCTAGGGCATAAGCTTATTAGGCCTAGCATGAAAAAACACACCTTTTTGTAGTAATTCTGGTTATTATGTTATACATGACAGCTAAAGAATTGTAATGTGCTGGGAGTGAGTGAGAAGAATGAATTCTGTCCCCAAATCAAAAGAACAAAATAATATAGGCTGTGGGTAGATCTCAGTGGCAGAGTGTGTTACTAGCATGTATAAGGCTCTAGGTTCAATTCCTAGCATTAAATAAAGAAAAATAAAGAAAATGGAACTGAAGAAGAAATGAATCAAGTGGGTAAAGACACATGCTGCTAGGCCTGACAACTTGACTTCAATTCCTAGAACCTACATGAAAGACAGAACAGACTGCCACAAGTTGTCCTCTGACCTCCGTATATGCTCCATGATATGCAAGCACATACACACACACACACACAAAGAAAGAGGGCTAAGTGTTGGCGGCTTTATTTCTATAATTATAATGTTGGGAGCGGAATCCACAGCCTCATATATGCTCTACCACTGATTGTGAGAATTAAATAAGGCGATATATACAAAGTGCTTTGAATGGGACCTGGCCATAGCAATGTTCATGTAGGTTCTTATTGCTGCTATTCCTATTTATGTTGCTACTGATATTATCGTTAGTGCATAGTATATATATTGTAGGCCAGGTATCACTACAGTACATATTGTGTGTGTGTGTGTCTGTGTCTGGGGATGGAACCCAGAGCTCTGTACCAGCTAGAGCAGCACTGTGCACTCTGCTACATCCCCAGCCCTATCCTCATCATGTTACAAGCTCCTCTGTCCTTGGTGAGATTAATGTGATAAGAGATAGATTCTTGGTCCACTCTGAGGGAAGGGACAGGCCCTCCCTGCCAAGATGGCCCTGAGGGAGGAAGAACCAACCTGTAAAGCAGCAGTTTGTTGAGGCAGGCATTGATGAGCAGGGAGGGGTCCCGTGCTTCACGGCTGACCCAGGACCTTGCGGAAATGCTGGTTACAGGGCTGCCCTCATGTACTACTAGTCGCTTGGCTTTGGTCAGCTTTCCTAAATCAGTGGAGGCAAAGGTGAAGACAAGGACTGAGTCCTGGGAGAATAAAAACCGAGGGTACCAAAACTGAGGTCTGCGGTTTGCTTACCTGTGGCCATGTCAAAGAGAAAGGAGAAGACACTGCCGCGGTCATCACCTGCCCAGAGCAGCCGGCCAGGGGCATCAAAGGACAGGGCGAGGACGCGGCCTGTCAGCTTACTGGAGCCACCCTTTACTTTCTTGCCTGTAGAGATGTTCATGACATGCACATTGTGCTTGGCATTCCCCACCTGTGGGTGGAATACATACAACCATCATTCTGACCCATCTAGTCCTTTGCGTTTAACACAGTGGGACTGTGGCAGGTATACCAGAAGGTGACCCAGGCATAATTCCTACTCCTTAGCTATGCCCTCAAAATGCCGACAATAGACCAGTTATGCTCACGAGACCTTGGCTTGTAACACCTTTACATCTTTCCCTTACACCCGGGACTGCCCCCTCCTGAAGCCCATGAGCTGCTACCATTGCAAAGAGACAGAGCCCCAAGTGCTATCTCACCCATGGCCTGTTCTTCCCCTATATTTCAACTCCCTACCCCCCCCCAGGCCACGCCAGACTTTCCATGTCCTTCCTCTGCCCTCTGACCAGTCTGTCCTGGAGTCTGACAACAGTAGGGCTGCCATTGATAGACTAGATGAGCTTTCAGCCTTATCATCCTGCTCCCTAGCAACAGCCCCTGTAGACAGAAAACTGTGAGACTATGGTTGGTGGGACCAGAGGAATCCCGGGGCCATGAGCCACACACCCCCCCCCTCCAACTCAGCCCAGGACTCTACACACAAGTCTACACAGCAAGGCCATTCCAGACCACGAATTGTGCTTTTTGTTGGTCTCTTTCCCTTTGAGTCTGACTAGGGGACTTCTGTGACAGGACTTGGGGATATTAAACCTTATTCTCTAGTGCCCCCAAACAGCCCTCCAGACCCAGCATGCCCGCCCTTAGTGAGCAGGTATACTGGAGCCTGACCACAGTGAGGTTGTTGTTGACCGGCTGGAAGGTGCAGCAGAGCAATTCGGCGCCATCAGGGTCAGGGATCTCACGGATGCAGCGGCCGTCCTCGGAGGCCCAGATGCGCATGGTGGCATCGAGGGAAGTGGACACGAGGATGTCATTGGAGAGGGACCAGGCGAAGTCTGAGACGCCACGAGTGTGGCCCCGTAGCACATGGAGCACGGTGGGTGGGGCAGGCACCAGCTGGCACAGGGAGATGCTGCCGTCCAGTGAGCAGCAGGCCAGGCGGTGCCGGTCATCATTGGCGAAGCGCACCCTTGGGACTGCAAATGCCAAGGAGCCATTTGTGGGAGTCAACACATTCACTGAGAGCACAATGGTAGCCTCAACAAAGGACTTTCCTTGGCTGATAAGTTGTAATCTTAGAAGGCCTACTGCCAAAATGTTCTCTAAATCTTAGCAGAATCCTTGAGGGCTGCAAAAGTATTTTGCAATGCAAAAAAACTATACTGTCTTATTGAGTACTTTACAATAATCAAGCTCTCAGGAATTTGCAAAGCTATCCACACATTATGGCCCACTATGCCCTCTACAAGGGAGTTACCATCAGCAAAGGTTTTGAACTCTTCCAAGAGACTCAAAAACTCAGGCAGCCTGCTACAAAGGGCTCTCTTGGGTTGCTGTGGCTCTTTACAGTACCTAAAGCACCAAAACCTTTGAGGACCACTTTGCAGAGAGCCTTTTGCATTTGCTAAAGGTTTTATCAGTGGTAATTCCTCCTTCTGAGGTGTGGTGCCAGAGGCCTTGCGTTCTGGAAAAGGATACCTTGGGTAATTGTTTGAACAAATGTTTAGGGGGTGATGGGCCCTGCCACCCGTTAGCTCACCTGCCTCATCCACGTGTTGGTCAAAAACATGGTACATGCCTGCAAAGGCATAGTTTTCACTCAGCGATGTGTCCCCAGCCATGGCCCGACTTGCCTCTGCCACCGATGTGGGTACCACACTGCCAGGAGGCCTGAGCCCCAACAGGAAGTAGGGGGTGATAGGAGGTAGGTGTGGGTGTTCAGACTGCCACATCCCAGGGCCCCTCTCCTCCTGGTGAATCTCCACCCCCTGCCTGCCTCTGGTATGTACCTGTCCTCATAGACTGCACGGTTCATTTGTGCCTGCAGCTGGTAGGAGCCTCTGCTGACAGAACGGCGGTGACCTCGAGCACCCAGGGCTCTGGGATCGTCTTCAAAGTCCTGCAAACAAGAGAGGGTTGGGGATGGTGCATGCCTTTAATTCCAGCACTTGGGAAATTGAGACAGGAAGCTCACTGAGCTCAAGGCCTGCCTTGGCTACATATGAATTTGAAGCCAGCCTGGGCAACATGGTGAGATCCTGTCTCAAAAAGAAAAGAAATTAGTATCTGAGAATGGCCTGGGGCCTGATCTCTTCTTAACCATACATAGCGCCAGCCACCACTGTCACTGCTCACTTGCAGGTTTTCAACAGTTTCTTCACTGGTGCCCGTTTCTATCCTTGCCTGTTCAATACATTCTTAGTACACACATGTTTTCCTCACAAGGAATGACTACTTTCATCCCAGAAAACCGCTCAAATCAGTCTCTCACTTCTGTCAGGTTTCAATGTTACCTCCCCAGAGAAGTCTTCCCTATTAAACCCAGTTCTCTCCTTTAGCTCAAAGCAGTGACTTTTCATTCTTCTTGGCCGTGTTGTGAATAGAACCATCAGCCTCACACATACTAGGCAATCACTGAACTATATCCGTGCTCCAAACGCTTGTTCCTTTTTGTCTCTAAGTCTATTTTGTGTTACTATCTTAGCATTGCTTACTATGCCATGGTAAATTATCAACTCATCAATCTGACTTGCTCTGTGTTTATCTAATTCACTGTTTACCAATGTTCATTGACTTGGCTTTTTAGTCCTCTACTGACCCTGGAACTTTTTTTTTTTTTTTCTCGAGAGAGGGTTTCTCTGTGTAGCCCTGGCTGTCCTGGAACTCACTCTGTAGACCAGGCTGGCCTCGAACTCAGAAATCTGCCTGTCTCTGCCTCCCAAGTGCTGGGATTAAAGGTGTGCGCCACCACTGCCCGGCAGGAACAGTTCTTTGTACATTACTGATGTTTGACCAAAGGCTGTGGTGACTATGTAGGCAGGGGAGATACATGGCAGATGGTACAGCCAGGAGCTCACCTCCATCCGATCAAGCGTAGTGCGGCTGCTGCGGACAATGCTGTTGCTATAGGCACGAGCACTGCCTGGCTCAGAGAGTGGCCCGTAGCGCTGGCCCAACAGCTGGCCCCGTAGCCTCAGGTACTGCCGACGCAGTGCTGGGGGGTGCCCAGCCTTGGCATTCTCCCGCAGCAGCTGGCTGCGCCGGCGGATATACTGGGTCCGAAACTGTGGAAACGTTGGTGTACGGTAGGCGTTGTACCTGTGGGGTTCAGGAGGCAGGGCAGGCAGCAGGCACAGGACAGAGGGAATAAATCAGCTAGAGGCATAGGGTGGTACAACGTTCGGCAGTGACTGGGATGTTAAGAGTGATCAAGAGCAGCAAAAGGGGGATTTCTCTTGGGATTGTGATGGGGTACTTATGCAATAATTAGTGGTTATGATGAAAAGGTCAGTCTGGCGAATATATAGTCAATTTGCAGCTCTGTTCAGGTCAGGCTGGGCCAACTGTAATATCAGTCTAGCATGATGACATACGTCAGATTGGTAATGTACATCAATGGAGGTTAGGGTCAGGTAATGGTAGAGGTTAGTACGGGGTAGCAATTGTATAATAATAGTAGGGTAGTGATATCAAGAAAAGTTGGGGAAGAGGATAAGTAATGAGGGACTAGATAGGAAGTCAACAACCTGACTTCACTACCCCACCAAAGACAGTCTGCGCATGTCCATTGCAAACCGCATTTTCCCAGCATGCTCTTTAGAACCAGCTCCAGCCTCGGCCACTTCACCGCAGGACTAGCCCACACCAAGCTACTGCGCATGCTCACGCAGCCGTACCAGCCAACTTCTCCGCCCAGCTTCACTTATCGCCATTGCTCATGCACCACAGTAAGTTCCGCTCCCATGGGCTCCAACCCCACGCCTCACCTCGCGTCCACTGCTAAGACTTGCTGCCACACCGCGGCCATTCCCTGGCTTCCTTCTTTGGTTCGTCTGCCTGCTGGAGACTGCAGGGCAAGGGCTTGGAATGTCAGCGTCCCAGGTTGAGGAAATCTAGTTCCGCCCCTTCCACCAGGTGACAGTTGCCATAGATACGAAGTCCCTCCACACAGGTGATGTCGCGAAATCCCACTGGGTCGTTAGCGTGGTCATCACCCCAGCCCTGCCTTTCCTGGGCAGCACTCCGGTGACTCACTGCAGCAATTCAGACATGACCCCGCCCTCTCCAGTTGCCTTAGCAACGCCCCTCCCCCCCATAGCAAGTCTTGTTTGACATCCACCACCCATCAAGCCTTCTGCCCTCCGCCTTCCCTTTTCTGGTCCTAGTGCATAGCCCAGGACCCAAGACCACCTCTGGGGCTTCCCCTAGCTCTTGAGGTACCCCCTCCCCCGGCGGCCCTGAGCCCAGTGTCACCGGCTCCTTCTCTCTCTTCTCCCTGTCTCAAGCTCCAGGCAAGATGGCTGCCTGCAACCAGAAAGAGCTGTGGAGCACAGAGCAAATCGATAGGAACCTTTCCCGGGGCGTGGGAGCCTCGCAGGCGCATTAAGGACTGTAGTTTCCCGTACCAGGACCGAGGCTCCACCCCTTGAGTTCTATTCATTTTCCCCTTGACACCTTTTGTATAGACAGGGATAATGTACTGGGATCAGAAGGACAGGGGTGCGTATGCCAACCACTAGCTAAAGATCAGAAATAAGTCTTTCTCATGAAAGTGGTTAAGATGCTTAACAGCGCACTTTTGGCCGGCAAATAAAATATATGCAGAGACTGACTCCAGTTCCTAGCGCAATGATGAATCTCTAAACACCTAAAGACTTATTCATTTATTTATTTTATGTAGGTACATCACTGTCTTTAGACACCCCAGAAGAGGGCATCGGATCCCCATTACAGATGGTTGTGAGCCACCATGTGGTTGTTGGGAATTGAACTCAGGACCTCTGGAAGAGCAGTCAGTGCTCTTAACCACTGAGCCATCTCTCCAGCCCCAAACTTGAGTATTTTAATAACAAGATGCAATTAGGAAAAACAAGCTTGGGGCTTTGACCTAAGGGAACTACCCCAATCTAGGTGAATCTGTTATATTCATCTAGAATTTGTGAATCTCGAGTATTCCTGTCAGTGTCATAAACAGATTTCCAAGGCTGAAATTCAAGATGTTAAGTCTAGCATAATAATAATCCTATAAGAGGGTGATGTAGGGGATAGAGGGTGGCAGGAGGATCATGAGTTCGAATCCACCCTGGCCTACGTAGTCAATTCCAGGCCACCCTGGACTACATAGTGAGAGCCTACTTCAAAAAGCAAGCAAGCAGGATGGACGGGGTAGTATTTGTTGCACAAACCTTTGTTGTTAAATCGCTATGGGAAGTCAGGGCTGAAAATCAAGCCAGGAACTGAAGCAGAGACCATGGAGGAACACTGCTTACTGGCTTGCTCCTCTAGGCTTTCTGTAGCCTGCTTCTTCAACCCAGACACACCTGCCCATATCAATTATTAGCCAAGAAAATGCTCCTGCAGATATCCCTATAGGCCAGTCTTATGGGGCATTTTCTCATTTGAGGGTCCTTCTTTCCAAGTGACCATGACTTGTGTCAAGCTGACAAAAAACCATCCACTAATAAGTAATGTTTCTTTACGTTGCCCGAAGTGAGAAATAAAAAATAGGTAATTGAATCCTATTGATAGCTCCTTTGTCACTGTATCAGTGTTTTAAAATATCCCCTGCAATATAACTTGGAAAGAATAAACTATTTCTTGGCACAAACATGTAGCGTTAAGAAGCCCGTAAGTATTCAACGAACAAAGTGCCGGATGCTGTTTAAGTAGCTTACATGAATTAATCTAATTTCTTATGGTACGGGGGATAGAGCCCAGGGCCTCAGACATGATAGGCAAGTACCTTTTGTTTTAAAAACAAGGTGTCATCTAATCCAGGCTGCCTTTCAACTCATATTACAGAGGATTAACTGAGCTGGTCCTTCTGTCTCCACTCCCCAAGTATTGAATTATCACAACTGTCCTTTATTGTTTTTTGTTTGAGACAGAGTCTTAAGTAGTCCAGGCTGGCCTTCAATTGGATACACAGTAGAGAGTGGTCTTGAATTTCTGATCCTCCTGTTTTTATCTCCCCAGTACTGGGATGAAAAACTTGTGCCACAATGCTCCAGGATTTTTTGTTGTTGTTGTTTGTTCGTTTTTGAGGCTCAGTCTTGCTAAATTTCCCAGACTGGCCTAGACCTTGTGATCCTCCTGTCTTAACCTTCCAAGTAGCCAGGACTACATTATTCATCACCACATCCAGCCAATTACATTGTAATAGGAATGTTGCAGATCCTGTTCCAATCTCTCCTTTATAGATGAGAGAATCCACAGCACCAGATGATTAACTGCCATTAACCCCCATCTGTGATCCACACTTTGGTTTCATGTTCTCTTTTTTTTTTTAATCATAAAGAATACTATAATCAATGTTTAAAAATGTATTTGGGAGAGGGGACACACATACCAGTTCATGTATGAAGGCCACTGGATGGCATACATCTGGGTACCAAGGATGAAGCTCATGTCCTCACCCTTGGCAGCTTTACCCACTGAGCTCTCCTGTTGGTCCTTTTTCCCTGAGATCGTATCCAGTTTGGATACCACAGTATGACAGGGTTAAGTATGAACTAGTCATCAATGCAAAGGGTTTGTGCTAGCTTTTGTGTATTTGCTATTGTTTCATAATTTTTCAGAAGGCAATAGAACTTGGGTACTAGGAGAGGCTCTGCTGATCTCATGCAAATCCTCTAACCTGTTTGTGTATCAGTCTCACTTGAAAAAAACCTGTCCCACAGGTATTGGGAGCTGGATGAGTTAATACACAGAAAGTCCTGGTTAGCATCTGAAATCTACTACATCCTATTAGTTTTCATGGTAGGCTAATTTAAAATTTTCATTTCTTAAATTAGCATAGAATGTATTGTTTTATTATAAGATTTTCAAATATTTTTGAGGGCTGGGAAGATGGCTTAATGGTTAAAGAGCACTTGCTGCTCTTGTAGAGGACCTGAGTTCAGATCCCAGCACCCACATCATGTGGCTCAGAACTGCTTCTAACTCCTTCCAGAGATTCACTGCCCACTTCTGGTCTCCAAGGGCACCTGTACATACATGACACACACACAAAATGAAAGTCAAAGACTTTGACTCTCCTCCTTTTGGCTTCTTGCCACTCCTGCTTCCACTTGTACCCTTCCTTCCTTAACATCTTTACCGCCTCCCTCAAGGTTAGTCCTTTTTATTTCACGACCTACATTCACTTACTGTTAACTTAAGGGTCTGTCAAGGTACTTCAGGCACAGACACATTACTTTTCCAGAGGACCCAAGTTCAGTTCCTAGGATACTTGGCAGCTCACAACTGTTTGAAATCCAGCTCCAGGGCATCTAATGTCCCTTTCTGGCCTCAGAAGACACCCACAAACACCTATTTCTTTTCCACTTTTATTCTTGTTTTTTTGAGACAGGGTCTCTCAGAGTAGCCTTGGCTGTCCTGGAACTTGTTCTGTAGATCAGACTATACTGTTTGCCTCTGCTTCTCAACTCCTGGGAGTAAGGATGAATGGCACCTCTGCTTATTTTGAGACCAGGCTTATTATGTAGTTCTGGCTATCCTGGAACTCACCGTCTAGATAAGGCTTACAGAGATCCACCCCAGTGCTGCATTAAAGGCATGCATTACCACAGCCGGCTTTCCAAATTTTAAGTCATTACATGCTCTCTAGATTACATGCTAGTTTAAAGAAGCTGATGACGGGCTGGTGAGATGGCTCAGCGGTTAAGAGTACTGACTGCTCTTCCAGAGGTCGTGAGTTCAATTCCCAGCAACCACATGGTGGCTCACAACCATCTGTAATGGGATCCGATGCCCTCTTCTGGGGTGTCTGAAGACAGCTACAGTGTACTCATATACATAAAATAAATAAAATCTTTAAAAAAAAAAAAAGCTGATGAGATGACAGTCAGCTGGTAGCTAAGAAGCAGATGCCAGTGGCCAGTGAGTGCTTGAGGGCAAGTCTCAATGTTGTGTGTACAAATTCATGAGAAGCAGTTTCTGGAGGTCATAACTTCGGTTACAATGATTTAGAAAAGAACCTTAAACCCATGGGGGCTTTTAAGCCACATTGCCTTTAACAGATCCTGCACTCTGCTGTGCTTCACTGTGGAGGTAAATTCTGAGGGGTTCACTGTGCATAGTCACAGATGTACAAAACAGTGAATTGGTATTCAGACTCAGAAGTCACACTAGATGCAACCATATTCTGGACTACAGAAATCACCAATCTCTGGCAGTCAGCTATTGACAAGAGTGCTATCTCTTATATATTAAGTTCCCAGTCCATTTGTAAATCTTTGTTCTCAGAAATCCATTCTTGAGTGTATGTTCACTCCTAAGTCTGGAACGGGCTCCCCAATTCTGGGACAAGTCAATGTCTTCAGCGTCTTCACTCACTGCTTACTGGTCGTACTCCTTCCATTCTTGTCTCCTGTCCCATTATTTGAATACACACTGCCTTCCTTTCCTTCCAAAGGCTTCCTACCCCTCAACTTTACATTATGCAGCCTCTTCTGTCTGCCTCCATCCACCTGCCTCCAGAGTGTGGCCATTCCTAAAATTAAGTGCCTGCACATTTGAGTGCAGAGCCACCAGATCAGTTACAGGCGGTCCGCACCACGTACTTTGGGTGCTTGATTGCTGAGCCACCTTTTCAACCCTAATGCAACACTTCAGTTTATATACAACTTATTTGTGAATCCTGAAGCAAACAGATATTGTCTTGCCCCAGCAAACACACTAGTTAAGTACCCATCCCATATCAACTACAGGATGATGTCCTATCTTCCCATGTCTCACTGAGCTGCATTTACTAACTTACAGGTGAGACAGGTTTCTAAATTGCCAGGTTTTACGGGATGGTAAGATGTTTTTCAAGTCAAAGAAATTGTGGTCCTAGCACTTGCTCTGTAGGCCAGGATAGTCTCCAACTCAGAATCCCATCTGCCTTTGGTTATTGAATACTAGGATTAAAGGCTTCAGGCAGGCATTCTTATGTTGGGCAAGGGAATGATCCTTTTGCCTGAAGAATCCAGACAGGAAGACAGGCTATGGAGTTTGTGTATGTGTGACCTGTGTGCACACATGCACAATCGTATAAGTTCATATTCAGCCAGAAGTTGACACCTAGTAGATTCCTCAATCATACTCCGTCCCTTTGAAGTTGAATCTGGGAGCTTCCTCATTTAGCTAGAGAGCCATAGGAAAGCCCTATCTCCTCAGGGCTAAGATTAGAGTCGTGCCTCCCTTATGTGGCCCAGACTCAGATTTTATGGCTGCAGTTAAGCACTTTAGAGACTGAGCTACCTTCACAAAGAGGACTTGCAGGAGACAACCATGAACAAGACTGGCAGAATGACCAGTTATCCAGTGATGGTTTAACTATACCTCCAGTACTTTTCATATTTTTTAAAGATAGCTTTAGCTTCTTGTTTTTAAAACTATGTTGGCCCAGGCTGGTTTATAGCTTGAGATTCTTTCTACTTCTGCCCCCCACCTCCGCCCAGTGATAGGTTATTCCAAGCTTGTACATTTGAAGAAAAAAAAAAAAAAGACCCTAGACCCTGGCTTCAAACCCCAGCACTGCAGAAACAAATCAAAATAAGGGAAATTTCCCAAAGGTTTAAAGTGCACTAATGGCTCCATGGGGAAAAGCATCTCCTATGACTTGTTTTTGATTCTATGAGCCCACATGGTGCAAAGGAGAGAAATGATTCCTAAGTTCCTCTGACCTCCACATATATATCTTGGTATAGGTGCTCTATCCTCATATAACAATAAATGGGAATTAAGGACCAGTGAGATGGCGCAGCAGAAACTTCCTGCCTGCCGGGCCTTGTACCTGGGTTCAATTCCTCAGGCCTCCCCACTCACGAAAGCTGTCCCCTAACCTTTATCAAAAAACAAAACCCCACAACTTCATGTGAGTAAATCTAAATTGCATCAAGAACTTTTTCAATGAGAACCTCTTCTAAGAATGCAAGTATTTGGAGAGATGGCTCAGTGGTTATAGTACTGACCACTCTTCCAGAGGCCCTGAGTTCAATTCCCAGCAACCACAGGGCTCACGACCATCTGTAATGATATGCAATGCCCTCTTCCGGTATCTGAGAGTGATATCGAACTCAAATAAAATAAACCACACACACACACCGAAGTTAAAGAATTCAAGTATTGCCACCGTTCTTGGTTGGCCACCAGAACTTTCTGGTAAAACCCTATTGCTGAAAATACCAGGGTATGGAGGAATCTAGCTGATACTGACTAGAAGCTTAGTCCCTGCTGGCTAGCTTTCAGTCCTTCCTAGTTAGTCCTACACAGGCTGCTAGGTAAGAAGTCAATAGTCTTACCTAGCTGTGAACCCTGTTAATAGACTGGAACACTGATGAAAAATGCCCATAGGCACTAATGAGATCTATGTGCTGCTGCCATTTGGGTGCTGGGAATTGAACTTTGGAAAAGATTTTAAGAGCCAAGAGTCTGCCAGGCAGTGGTGACGCACGCCTTTAATCCCAGCACTTGGGAGGCAGAGGCAGGTGGATTTCTGAGTTCGAGGCCAGCCTGATGTACAGAGTGAGTTCCAGGACGGCCAGGGCTATACAGAGAAACCCTGTCTTAGAAAAGAAAGAAAAGAGCCACCGGGCAGTGGTGGCGCAGGCCTTTAATCCCAGCACTTGGAAGGTAGAGGCAGGCGGATTTCTGAGTTCGAAGCCAGCCTGGTCTACAGAGTGAGTTCCAGGACAGCCAGGGCTACGCAGAGAAACCCTGTCTCAGAAATAAAAAAAAAAAAAAGAAAGGAAGAAAAGAGCCAAGAGCCTGTTAAGGACTGGACCCAGGTCGTTCTGGACATAATAGGACAACATTTCCAGCAACTGTGGTTACCTACATTAGCTTAAGGCACTTAACAATCCTGCAGGACTCCTCTATTGCCTCTCCAGTTTTTCCCCCCAGGACCAGTAACTCAATCACTGGACAACTAAAATCCTAATCTTGTAAGCCTTATGCAATCTAAATCCTGGCGGATCCACTACTGAAACCTGGAGACACTAGTAGCTACATCCTGTCCTCATACTAGCCCCGTCCAAAATGAGTCTCTCCTCCTTCCTCTTTCTCCATCAGTTCTTACCCAGACTTCCTTTAATAGACTAAGCAAAATAAAATCCCATCCATCTCCAACATATTTTTGGTCATGATCTTGTATCACACAATTGAAGTCCTAAAACAACTCTTACATCACCAATGGGTCAAAGAAAACAAAACAAAACAAAAAAAAGGAATTCAAAATTTAGAGAAACAAAAATAACTTTTTATATGGTATATCACACAATTTCAATTATTTTTTGTAGAGCCTTTGTTGTAGTCTTTATGATTTCTGGACCATCATGAACATAGCATCCAACTGTAGTGGTGGTCCCAAAACAAAAAGATTGTAATAGCTATGCTACTTAGGGGTTTTTGCTGTTTTGCCTTCTTGAGACAGTTTCCCTGTCTAGACCCTGCTGTCCTGAACTCTACTACCCCTCTGCCTCCAGAGTGCTGGGACTAATGGCACATGCCACTACTGTCTGGCCTGGTATTTAGTTTTAAAGGACATTCTATGCTTATACACCTTGAAATCACCAAACACATCTGACCACATAATTAGCAAAACTAAAGATAAAATTTTAGGAGTACAGGTGCATATCCCAACATATGTGGCCTATGTCTCAGGAGTTATTCTAGGATCTGGAAAGAGAAGTCAGACCAAGGGGCTAGAGAAATGGCCAAGTGATTAAGATACCCATGCTCAAACCCTAATACCACATGGCAGTTTATAGCTGTCTATAACTCCAGTTTCAGGAGATATAACACCCTAAGAAAAGCTAAAGTCAGGTGAGGCTGGTGAACTAGTATCTACACACTCATAGAGCCATCTTACCAGCCCCCACAAGCTTAGGTCAACCAGGGGTTCAATAAAACCCAAACAAATTTGAAGGAGAGATCTGGAAAGAAGACCCAGCACCATGTTGCTCTTGCAGATGACTTGAGTTTAGCTCCTAGTGCCACTGGGTAGCTTTAGTTACAGGCCAAACTGAGACCCTTAATACTCAGGAGAGTCAACCATACAATGATTTTGGGGGAGATGGCTATGGTTGCTTTTCCAGAACATCCACATGGCAGCTCACCACTGTACCTCTAGCTGTAGGGGAACTGACACCCTCACAGACATACATGCAATACACATGAAAAAAGTTTTAATTAAAATTATTTTAATAAAAACAAATGTTTCTGAGAATACATATAAAAAAGGTTTGCATTTACTTATAAAGTTTACAAAAGCCAAGATATGGACCCAACACAAGTGTACAATAAGGATAGTATCCGACCTTAAAATAGAGGCAGAGAAATAGCTCAAGGGCAGCACACTCACCTCATCTTTGAAGTCCTGTTTTCACCCTGAAGATAGCACCACCACAGTGATACTATAGCATACACTCAAAATATGTACATAAATCTCTTTCAAAAATACCAAAAGCAGATTGTATGAATGCAATAAAATGGCAATTATCTTCAATATGTGTTACCAAACCATGTCCTAGGCTTTAAATGTACACTATCTTGGAAATAAATTAAAATGACTACAGGAACAATAAGAATTCAAGCTTCTGAAACGGGAATGTGCCTCACAGCACTTGGAGAGTGGAAGCCAGTCTGGGCTATAAAAGATAAGGTCCCATCTCAAAAAAATCCAAGCTTTGGGTATTAAGTTGGTGGACTGCTTGCCTAGCTATGAATCTCTTACGATACCTAGTGAAGCAGAAAATAATGCGTTGCTAAAACAGATTTTAGAAATGTCAACTTAATACTTTTATGCACCTGTCAAATAAAATCTTTTTTTTCGAGACAGGGTTTCTCCGTGTAGCCCTGGCTGTCCTGGAACTCACTCTGTAGACCAGGCTGGCCTCGAACTCAGAAATCCACCTGCCTCTGCCTCCTGAGTGCTGGGATTAAAGGTGTGCTCCACCACTGCCCGGCTAATTTCTATTAACAAAAACTTACTCTGACTTTCCATCTATAGTACAAGAAAATTATATCAAGTGCTTGCCTTGAATTCAAAAAACATTCCTCAAATGAAATACAGCAGCCTATCAAAAAAGATTTGGAATGCCAAATTTCAATAAGCTAAAGAAGTCTCACCTCTTAGATCTACAGGATGTAAGGCAGTTCCTCGAAAAAAAAAAAAAAAATTAAGAGCCTTACTGAAATCGTGTAATTAAGGAGGTAATGGTTATAAAACCCTCATCAGGTCTCACTTATTTTTCTTGCCATCAAACCTGGAAGCGGGAATATTTTTAGAGCTTTTGTGATCCATTGGATATTCCTTGAGGATTTCCTCAAGGAAGGGTGGGAGGAGAGTAGCCGAGAAGGGACTAGGAAGCTTGCAAAACCAGGATACTGGTTTTCATGTACCCTAATTAACCACAGAACTGACTCTGAATAGGATAGTACACATTCTCTATGCCTTTCAATGCAAAATGTGGCCTATGGGTGTGGCAGCACTATTTAGGGACTTGGTCTATTTTAAACATTCTGTTTAAAACCCTAAAACCTACTGAAAAAGCAGTTTCCATTTTAAATTAAAATTGTGGAAGACTGGAAGCAGGGCCTAAAAACTGATTCTTGGAGGCTGGAGAATATAGCCATTGGTAGAATGCGGCCTAGCATGCAGCAAGCCTATGGGCCAGTTCCCAGGACGGCATCACATTCTTGTAGTTCTTTCTAGCACCAAGGTGCTTGACTGATGTTTGCTATTGTGGCTCTAGGTTTAATCTCACACTGGGAGTTTGGGGAGCTTTGGACATTAAATCTGAGTTTTACTAAGGTCTGCATGACCATAAAGCTTTGCAGTGGACCTCCCCTTTCCCTTGCAACAATTAGCACTAAGACATAGACTTTCCATAGCTAATTATTACAATACAGCTCCACTTATTTATCTGGAAAGTAGAATAATCGTTACAGAAATCTGAGGCTGTATTTGTTCTTTGTTGCTGTTATATGCACGCACACACAGCTAGAAAACCAACTGTTGCCATTTTATGGTTGATAATGAAATATTACCTCAAGTGACACTGGCTTTATTTCTTCCCCACCACTGACCTTTAAGGCAGCAAGTGGTTCTGCCAGTTCCCACCACCTTATTTCCCCAAAGGCCTCTGACCAAGTACCCACCTGGTAGGATTAGCCACAATGCCCCATAACCTGGGCCTGGCTCATTGGTTGAGGCAGTATTCTGGGAAGTTCCTGAGTCTTCATCCACCTGCCAAAGCAAATTCATGACCATTTGGGTGGGAGAAAGGAGGATCCTTGGGGCCTGTTCCTGCTACTTTGGAGAATCCATGCCGAGCCTCCATGCCCCAAGGATGAAGTAAACTGTAGAGTAATTAATGGTCTCTAGTCTGCAGCCTGGTGGTAGATGCTCAGTATTGGTCAGGTGAAAACCAATGACAACTCATTTTCCCATTCTAACTCCAACTAATGAAGGACTAATACCCAGGGGATCCAGACACACTAGAACCCTCACTAAAATTAACGAACGGAGCAGTTAATTTTAAAGGGGAACCATGTTAACAAGGTTTATCAATTGTTCTCAGTGGCTTCATACTTATTCATTTGACTCTCCTCCCTAGATGTAGAGCACTATGCTAAGGAAAGCAGAAGCTAAATGACCCATTAAAGGTCAACGAGTAGGGAGTAGTACCCACATTTGAATTCAGGAATCTGAATCCAGTCAGAACTGTAATCCCCATTTTCTATTCAAGTGTCCTTTGTGCCTGACATATAGTACCTCTCCAACCCCCATTTTTTAAAAAAAGTACACTATAAAAAAAGTGCACTATTTATTCTGTGTATGATACCATGATGTCATGAGACTAAGGCACCTATGTTCTCAGAACAATCTTGCAAGGAGGGTATCCATCTAGCTTGTGCTCAGAAAAGCAAACTTAAATAGTTCTGAAAAGAACCAAGAAACAACTTCAGCAAACCCAATTCTAGTCATAAGGGAATTGACTTTCATCTGGGTCCATCACATTTCATGTCTCACCATACACCGAAAGCAACCCAAACTTACTAACTTCAAATTCAAGCCTCAACCCTTTTGGCAGTTCCTGCCCATCCCAGTACATTTTCCAAGCTTCATCTTCCTGACTTGCCTCTAGTTCTAAATTGTAAACTGGGTTGAATAAGGAAAAAGCATTATCAGTATTGATTTGTGTTCAGGTTTCATCTTTTAATCAGCTCCATAAAGGACATCCTAAACACATCAGACACAACAGAATACTTTTTCTTCCAGTATTAAAAAATGACATTCACAAACATTTTAAAGAAGCTCTTCTATATAATCAGGACGGTGGTCTTTAATAAAAACATCTCTAAGTAATCATGATCTTGACTCAGATTGTTCATAGGTACATTCAGAAATCACTTTCTGGCAATGATAAACATTGTTTACAAGTTAAAATGTCTCTAAATACACAATTTTAAAGTGATTTAATTTAGCCTGGCCACTTTTCTCTTGCCAGAAACAATAATTAATCCTGAGTGCCTAAACAAAAATTCTGATAAAAGGGAAAAATATCGGGACTGTAACAAATGTCTTAGAATTTGTCTTTAAAAGGGAAAAAAGGAACACATGGAGCTTTCTAAAAGTTCTTTAACAAACTACCTTGGGAGCTCAATTCAAAAATAGAACTTGATGTACTAAAACAGTCGTTTCAACGCAGCTCCAAAAATCTTTATAAATACAGCAATTTGCAAGGACGATCCTGGATCAGAAGTGTTATTCCTTGTGTATCTGAGAATAGTAAGAAGGGGTAGAATTTTGATGTCAGGAAGAAACAGGCCAACAACACGCTCACCTCCCAGAGTTGATAAAGACGCAGCACACCACCTCTTTTATTTCTACCATGCCCCATAGATTACTTTCAGAACATCCCTCCCACCCCTGCAACTAGCTCTGGGCATGCACTTAACAGCAAGAGCAGCCAAGTGGCCTGACAGACTGGCTGGGTAAGGCATCAAGGTGGTAGAGATAAAGGGCAGTGTGGTGAGAAGAAAAGCGAAAGGGACAAGAGAAGAGGGTCTGATGAACACAGGTTGACGCAGTGCCAATATTCAGGTCTCACCTACATTTTGTGTGTATGCCCCATCTCAGTTGTCGTAATTGTCTCTGTAATTTCCTCCTGAATAGCGGTCATAGCCACCCTGGCTTCTGGGAAAAAGCGATATTGTTTTACAAGAATGTATTCTACATTGTAGATGTTAAGCTTTAAAAACTGTACATGTCAAATTTCATAATAGTGGATTAAAAACATAAATTTTAGCTAGTTTTTGTGGTGCTGGAGATTATATCCATGCGGCTATTAGCACATAGCGGGCACAGGGAATTGACCTTTGATATATCTAAGCCACACAACACAATAGTTTTAAAAATGTGTAAACAGAACACAAAATATGTGAGCACAATGTAAAATTCCCATTTTCAGCATCAACTAGGTATGAGAATTAGGCTACTGACATTTGAACACTGGTACCTGACTATCCCAACCGCTCAGTACCCACCTGCCACTGTAGTCTCTAGACCTCCCATACCCATATCCATATCCTCCAGGTCGGCTGTCGTATCTTCCACTTCCATATCCCTGGTCTCCACCACCTACAGAAAAATATTGAAGTAGCAGCTGCTTAGACATAGGCTCGTAACAAATTAAATAGCTCTACCTAAGCTCACAAATGAGTGCACTTACCTCTAGAGTAGCTGCGACCACGCCCATGGGCCCCAAAGGCACCCCCTCTGGTTCCCCTGGCAGACTTGCCTGCATGGTCAACTCGGATTTGGCGCCCATCCAGGGACTAGGTATGGGAACGAGACAGACACAAGGAAGTGTCAGTCAGAGTAGTGATGAGAAAGAATGGGCACAGGCAGTGAGGCAAGAGCCCAGAAATTCCTGCTGGACACCAAAATCTGGGTGCCATATCCAAGACAAGCTCCTCTGACCAGAATGGCTTCACCAGGAGCTACAGAATCCCACAAAAGGACCTGAATCCACCGTGCTCCCCTGCTACTACTTACATCTTGACTGAACTCAGGCTGAGTTCTCCTCCCCACTCCTCTAAGCTGCCCGACTATTAGGGCTAGACACCTCTCTTGGTTTGAGGCTTCAGAGTCCATCCCAGCAGACTCACGAGGTCCTCTCCGGGCCAGGCCCACAGGTCTGCAGACTCTACTACCTAAGCCCAGAGCAGGTCAACCATCCACAGGTGGCTTCTCGGCCTCATGCAGGACCAGTCGTCGCCTCCCAGGCAGCCCGGCTCTGTCTGCCGCTGCCCTCCACCCCCTAGAACAGAAGGCAGTCATGCTCCTGTGAGTGGACACTGCGGGGCTTCTTGGCCACGCTGCCCCTGGCAGACATAGAGGGAAAACAGAAAGAACGAAGAAAGTGGCAGACAGGGAGAAGGCCCCTCTGCAGGCAGGAGGCCTCACCTCTCCATTCATGGCTCTCATCGCATCTGAGGCATGCTCTGGGTTTGTGAAGGTGATGAAGCCAAAACCCCGGGATCTTTGAGTCTCCCGGTCCTTGACAACAACCACTGGGAGGAGGGGCAGAAACATAAATGTTAGAACCCTACCATTTAAGTTGAAAGTAATGTAATAGCCTGCAAAGCAAGCCAAGAACAGCCACAGCAGCACACAGGCAAAATTCACATAGCACTTGGACTCCACCAACTCCTCCCCCATAAAAAAAAAAAAAAAAAAAAAAAAAAAGAAAATCCCGAATCCCATTGGATTTTTCTGTCTAACTGTACTTTACAGACATGGAAGTTAAGAATTTCAGGTTCTAGTTCTAAACTAGCTCTTATCCACCAACTCTCTCAACCTGAGGGCTGGTCCATGGCTCACCCTCAGAGATAGGCCCAAAGCTACTGAAGTGGTCTTCAAGTGCCTGCTCATCGGTGTTGAAGTTGAGCCCTCCCACGAAGAGCTTCCCTTCTTCAGAAGACATGGTCGAATGCAAGTCCTATAGGGAGCGTAGGAAATATTGGGGAGTGAGTGTGGCAAGTGGTTTAGTGTAAAACACCCGGAGACAGATAATTACAAGGAACACAGAAAATGGCTTAAAAGAATTCAAATGGCAAGGAGTTCGCGCAGAAATGGCGGGAACCAGCTAGGCTGGGTGGGCCCATCCGCCATTTGATGACCACTACCGCGCATGCCCACAACACCCCAGGCCGCCACGCCCGTCATTTTGTACGGTCGCGCAGGCCTACAGTAGCATTGCATTTCCTCTTTCCCCGCAGAACAAGATGGCGGCGGTCACGTGGGAAGAGACAGCCGGTACAGGTTGGCGCGTGGTCCCCGCCGCCGACCCAGCCCGTGCCTTCCGGCATTCCTCCCGTTCGGATGCATCGCACCAGCCTCACAATTAAAGAGACTTTTGCCTTCGAGCGTGGGACTAACTCTCCTCGGAGAAGCTCAAGCCTACATGTCAGCGGCCACTTGTTTTCCTACTCTCGTCCCTCGCCCCTGGTAGGTAAGGAAGTAAGGTGTGGGGGGGGGGCGACCACTGGGCAAAATAAACGCGCTTACCTGGAAATTAAAAGTCAGAAGACTGCAGAAACGACGAGCTCTAAGGAAGCGGGAGAACAGAGAGACTGCGGCGCGGGAAGACGCCTGATAAAGCGTGCGTAACCGAGACGTCACACAACGTCCCCCAGCGCGCCCTAGCGTGCGTGCTAATTGGCTGAGGCCAGCGGGGGGGTTGGGAAGTGGGCGAGGAAGGCGGAGGCAGCAATTCGCCTTGCCGCTTCCGGGAATAGAGAGGAACTTTATGAGTTCAATGCATTCTCTTGTAAGTCTCTCACTTCTGGCTGAGAGACTGGTCCCCTTCCCATATCGAACGGTTGGATCCATATAGCCTTTTCCTCCCTTACGTCATTTTCAGTGTCTTTGACGTCATTTCTCCCTTTCGATAGGAAGTCCTAACAGTAGATCAGTGCCAATGAACTGCCATCCTCAGAAACCAATCTTTTTTTTTTTTTTTTTTAGACCTTTAACTGCATATCCCTTAAGGTCCTAAAACCTTCAGAGTTCTTCATGTCAAACCTTACATTTCCCGAATGCTTATCCCCTACCCCTAACATCTAGCTGTGTGTTATTGGACTCCTTCCCTTAGGGGCGTCCTCTGACTTAAGTTTGAATCCTTATCTGACAGTCTCTTTAAGCCTGTATGCGTTCAGCAAGACAGATATCCCAGCTTCAAAGGGTTCAAATCCCAATCCACAAAATGAATTTGCTCTCTATTCAGGATACTGGCTCTTGATCCAAAGGAGGAACTTTTGCAATACATACTGAAATCCAAAGCAAGTAGTGTCTAAGCCCACTGCCTGACAATTTGATCTTTGCCAGCCTTCAGTGTCTAATAATAACTTGTTTGCCTCCAAGGACTCTACATTTTCACTCCTAGAATGAATTTTTTCAACATTGTAAAGGCCTGTCCCCTACTCCCCCACCAACCCTCACCACAAATAGATTTGCTAACCTTCAGATGCGATTCATCTATAATTCCTGTTAGCTTATTCCCATATTTCTCAGTGATTTTCATGGATTTCAATGTTATTAAATTTTGTAAGTAGTTATCTTTAGCTGAACACATTTATTTTTGTCCTAATCTTTTCTCACCCTGGGGTCTGTACCTCACTGTATGCTCAGGCTACCCTGGAACTCATATACCTTTTGCCTCAGCCTCTCCAGTGCTGGGACCACCACAACCAACTTGTTTTTAAAAATCCTAACCCCCCCCCCAAGTCCCAAAGATACTCTTGTGCAACTTATTCTGTTAGCTATATGGTTTTGCTTTTAGTTTAAGGTCCTCAATCCTTGTATAGGGTTCAGCTCAGTGGTAGAGTGCCTTCATAGTTTATGCAAGTCCCTTGGCTTATATCCCAATAAAGAGAGCTGTGTCTGGTTTTACTGTGCCATTGAATCAGATGTCTCATCACCATCTGTCAGGAAACTGAGGCAGGATGGTGAGTTTGAGCTTTACCAGGTTCCAGGCTAACTTTAGCTAGCCTATGGTGAGACCCTATATTGAAATAAGCAAACAAAAAATGGACGATTTTTGGAATTGCATTTAATGTAGAGTTGAGAATAACATCATATTATGTGTGGGTTTAAGGAATGTGCATGCTGATACTGCTTCCATTAGGATTTGGCACCTTAGTTGGGTGTGATAACTTAGACCAGTAATCCTAGCACTTGGAGAAGCTGAAGCAGTAGGATCTTGCATTCAAGGCCAGCCTGGGCTACCTAATTAGTTTCACCCCACCTGCCAAACTCCCAAGAAAAACGCCAGACAAAAGAATTGGAGCCTAGGTCTCTTGCCCCTTGAGTATGGACTGGACTGAGGGGAGCAAATGTACAAAATAATCGAAGCACAAGTCAGAGTGTGTCATGACTGGGTCGTTAAAAGGCACTTTGGTTTTCTGTTCTCTCGTGCTGATTGAGCATTCTGTGACGTGTTTGCTGGTTTGTCAAGAGTAGTCCTATAGAGGGGGCCAAAGTGGCACGGAACTATGATATCTTGCCAAGAAGTGTGGGAGCAGGCCTTCCTAGCAGTGGATCCACACCTACATTACTGTGTAGGCTGACACCTGGACAGATGGTATATGAATACTATGAATCAAAGCCACCTAACTAGGCTACTCCCAGAACCCTGACCTTCTAAAGCCAGAGATCTTTTTTTTTTTTTTGTCTTGAGACATGGCCTGACTGTGTAGCTCAATTTGTGAATTGGTATTTAGTTCCCTTGCCCCTTGAGCCTCACACAGGCTAGAACTACATGCATGCAGTAGCATGCCTATATGTAGTCATTAAGCTTTGTGCTAATTTTGTATCAATAGATACCTAATAAGTCTTCCCAGCAAAGAGCATTAAATGTCTTTTATTTACATATCACTCACACACACACACACACACACACACACACACACACACACACACGGTGGGGGGAGGGGGATAGGGGTTGGAAGGGAGACAGGGTCTTTATGTAGACAGGGTCTCTATATATTCTAGGTTGGCCTGGACCTCACTACATAGCCCAGGATAGCTTCACACTCTCAGTCCTTCTATGTAGCACTACAGATGTGTGTTACTATGATTAACTTTATCTATTTCTTTGAAAGTAGGATCTTGCTAAGTTTCCTAAGAGGATCTTAAACTCCTGGACTCAAGTCATCCTCCTGCTTCAGCTTCTGGAGAGGTGAGACTAGAGATAACTATGGACTTTAATTTTGGTTTTGTTTGTCTGTTTTTGTAGATAGGGTCTTACTATTTAGCCTGGCTGGCTAGGAATTTGCTATATAGACCAGACTGGCCTCAAATTTACAGAGATGTGCCTTTACCTCCCAAGTATTAAGGTTAAAGATATGTGCTACCATACCCAGCTAGACAAATGCTGTAACACTTAGCTACACCCACAGCCTTTAATAGTGCTACCAAGGCCTTCTTTGTGCCTTAACAGTATCTAATTTTGTAACTTACTATAAAAGGTGCATTCTCATTTAAGTTGAAGGTTAAATACTGTGTTGGCTGTTTTGTTTTGTTTTTGTCAACCCGACACAAGAGAGTCATCTGGGCAAAGGGAACCCCACATGAGAAAGTGCTTCCATCAGATTGACCTGTAGGTAAGCCTGTGGGGCATTTTCTTGAAAAAATGATTGATGTAGGAAGGCACAGCCCACTGTGGGCAGTGCCATCCCTGGGCAGAAAGCCCTGGGTTGTATAAGAAAGCAGGCTGATCAAGCAGCTGTGATGGTTATTCTTGGTTGACAACTTGACCACATCTGGAATTAGCTAAAATCCAAAAATAGAGGACACACCAGTGGGGAATTTTTTTTCTTTTTTCTTTTTTTTCGAGATAGGGTTTCTCTGTGTAGCCCTGGCTGTCCTGGAACTCACTCTGTAGACCAGGCTGGCCTTGAACTCAGAAATCCGCCTGCCCACTTCTAATCGAGATCTTGAAGCCGGAAGACACATAGCTTTAACCTGGGTCTTGAGGTGGGAAGACGCACTAATAATCTAGCCATACCTTGTGCTGGAAGCCTATATAAAGACAAGGAAGGAGACTCTTTGCCTGCTTGCTCTCACCTTGCTAGCAAGTCCATTCCTTCACTAGCATTAGAGCTTACTTCTTCAGGATTCCAGCACATACTGAGGACCAGCTAAGACAACTACTGGATTCTTGAACTTTTCTGTTCGAAGCCATTGTCCAGCTATTGTTGGATTAGCTGGACTGCAGCCTGTAAATCATTCTAATATCCCCTCCTCTCCATGAATATATATATATTCATTCATTCATTCTACAAGTTTTGTTACTCCAGAGAACCTTGACTGATACATCAGCATTCCTCCACAGAAGCTCTGCTTCTGTTCCTACCTCCAGGTTCCTGCTCTGACTTTCCTTCATGATGAAAGGTATAAGGTGAAACAAACTCTTTCTTCCCCAAATTGCTTTTGGCCATGGTCTTTATCAATAGCAACAGAAAGCACAAATTAAGCTAGAAATTATATTATGCATATACACACACACACAACACACACACACACACACACACACAATCTCAAGCTTAAATGTGTTTGGCAGACATCCTTTTCTTTCCAGACTGTATGAACCTTCTCTATCCTTTGTAATTTTTTGTGTATGTGTGAGAAGATGCACATGTTGAGATCAGAGGACAACTTTCAGGAAGTCTGTTCTCTTGTACCATGTGGGTCCTGGGGACAGAACTCTGGACCTCAGGCTTGGCAGCAAGTGCCTTTATCCACTGGACCATATCACCACCCCATCTGAACCATATCACCACTGAACCATATCACCACCCCATCTCCTACCCCTGCACTACTTTTTTAGACAGGATCTGCTTATCTTGCTCAAGCTGCCTTCAACTGTGAGATTACTTCTGTCTCAGCCTCCTAAGTGCTACGATTAAAAGTGTATGCTGCTATGCCTAGTTTAGACTTTAAAAAATTGCAGTGATAGTCATTTGACTTTTTTAAAAATTTAAGTGTATGGATGTTGTGCTTGTGTGTACATCTGTGCACAGTGTGCCTGGTGTCCCTGGAAACCAGAGGAGGGGGTCAGATCCCCTGGGACTGCACTTACAGATGGTTGTGAGCTGCCATATGGGTCCTGGATATTGAACCAAGGCCCTCCAGAAGAGCAGCCAGTGTTTTAAACCACTGAATTATCTCTCCAGCTACTATTATATGAGGACTTAGTCCTAATATTTCATTTTAATTTCCCTTTACTGTACTTATGTAATTCAGTTGGTAGAATATCTGCATATCATGCATAAAATCCTGCCTCCAATCCCTAGCATTGCAAATTCTGGTTGTGGTGGTCCAGACCTGTAATTCCAGCAGCTTGCTACATAATAAGGTGAAGACTGTGTGTGTGTGCGCGCGCGCACACATGCACGCACTGTAATTTGTATCTTGGTCATGATCTCATCTGCATGCTTAAGTCTCATGTTATGAGGAACCCCACCAAAAGGCTCATGCCAATATAGCCCTATGAATGGGCCATGATAGAAATGAAGACATTAGCTGTCAACTCCATTGAAATCTCAGGAACAACCCTGGAACAAAGCCACCCAACTAAGCTACTTCCAGATTCCTGACCCTTGGAAACTGCAAGACCAATAAATCCTTGTTTTGAGCTAAGTTTGAAAGTAACTTATTATACGGTCAGAAATAGCTGATATTTCCATCTTCTTTCCTCTGCCAATAGTTTCACTGGCTAACTATGTATATTCTAGTCACGAGTTCAGATTACTGAGGTTACACACTACTTTAGCTGGCAAAATGCACTGAGGAAGGCTGAGACCAAACTCCTACCTGTTCACTTACCTGGACTTTGAAGGGTGAAAAGAAGTATGAGGAATGAACCAGACTATGTGACCCCCTAGCACTGCAGAAGTGGTCATTACCGACGCTTGCTCTCATAGCACCTGCAAATGTTCTAGTAAGGAGCCATCAAACCCTTAGGGGAAGGCTCTTTAAAAGGAGACAGCATCCCCTCAGAGTCCCCAGCAATCTCCGAATCTGTTGGACTGGTGGCTCCTGGCTGCTCTTTCACACTAGCTGTCTGGACACCTGTACCTGAGGTTTGGATGATTTCTTAAGAGAGCAGGCAAAGATTCTTTCCAAGGTATGGTGGAGAACAGGGAAGAGCCATACTAACTTGCATTTCCATTTCCCTAGCCTAGACTGTATTTGCCGCCTCCAACCATCTGTCTCTCAACACATACCTGTTCTAGACTGCCTTCTATGGGCTTGGAGAGATGGCTCAGCAGTTAAAAGGGCTGGCCACACAGGCCACTTTTCCAAAGAACCTAGGTTCAATTCCCAGCACCTACATGGCAGGTCCTTGTAAATCCAATTCTAGGGAATACAATATACATGCAGGCAAAACACCAACGCACTAAAAGCAAATAAAAACCTTTAAAAATAAAAGGAGAAAAATAACATTTTTTTAAAAAAAAGACTACTTTTTATGCCTCCATGGGTCTCAGAGCTGTGCTGCAATTTCTGGAACCTATGTTTTCTTTTTAAAAAATTAGATAGATAGATAGATAGATAGAGAGATAGGTTTGTCTGTATAGCTCTGGCTGTCTTGGAACTCATTATGTATATAGACCAGGCTGGCCTCCAACTCAGAGATCTGCTTACCTCTGCTTCCTGAGTGCTGAGATTAAAAGCACATGCTAACATGCTTGGCTCTAAACAGTTTTTTAAAATTACATTTCCTTATTCATTTCGTGTGTGTTTGGGAGGCAGGGAGTCCATGTAGAGGTTAAAGGACAACTTCCTGACATGAGTCAGTTCTCTCTTTCAGTGTGAGTCCTGGGGAATAAAGTCAGCTTATCAGGCTTAGTGGCAACTGCCCTTAACTAAGCCCTCTCGTCAGCTCTGGAACCTGTGTTTTCTTCTGTAGTTTCTCTAGTTATTTCAGCAACTTATATCATTTGCCATATTAGAATGGACCAGAAGGTCCAGGTATCCTACAGAAAGAAGTTTCTGCCTTTCAGAACCCAAGACTCCCATTCAAAGAATGGATTCATTGCACTCTAAAGTTCCAGGCTGCCATGCACAGAATTGACCCTTTAAATACCACATGGCTCGTTGGGCAGTGGTGGCATACTACTGCTCCCAGCACTCAGGAGGCAGGTGGATCTCTGTGAGTTTGAGGGCAGCCTGGTCTACACAGAGAAACCCCATCTCAAACAAAACAAAACAAACAAACAAACAAACAAAAAACAACAAGAAAAGAATTCTGGCTGTTCTTCCAGGGGACCTCCTTTTGGTTCCTATCACCCAAATGGGAGCTCACAACCATCTGTAACTCCAGTTCCAGGGGATCTGGCACCATTTTCTGGCCTTTGCAGGCAACAGGCATACAAGTGGTGCATAGACATATATGTAGGCAAAACACCCATAAAATTAACGTTAAAAGCCGGGCAGTGGTGGCGCATGCCTTTAATCCCAGCACTTGGGAGGCAGAGACAGGCAGATTTCTGAGTTCAAGGCCAGCCTGGTCTACAGAGTGAGTTGCAGGACAGCCAGGCCTATACAGAGAAACCCTGTCTAGAAAAAACAACAACAACAACAACAAACAAAACAACAACAACAACAAAAATATTAAAGCCAATCAAGGTGGCACATACTTTTAATCCCAGCACTCAGGAGGTAGAGGCAGGAGGATCTCCGAGTTCGAGGCCAGCCTGGCTGCATAACAAGTTGTAGACCAGCCAGAGCTACTCTGTCTCAAACAAAATTAAAATGTTTAAAAGAATAATTAAACCAGAATTAATTGATAATAGAACATAACCCATACAGTGTCAGCTAGTTACTGAAAAAAGGAACCCATAAGGTCCCCAGAAAGCCCTTATACCCTTGTATTAGGGATGGATGGCTTCCATGGGGTCCAGGCCCTTATTCATAGTGCACACTTGGTAGACCCATAGTATCTGAATATGCTGGACACTTAAATAAGATAGTTTGGCTCTATTCAAGTGACTAACCCTCTACCAATACTAGGGGATAAGAACCTTTTAAAGGCCGTCCTCAGTTTTACATGTTAATCTTCAGGGGAGGGGCAGGTAAGAAGATACTTCCCTGGTGCTCCTTCATCTCTGGCAGAAAATCTTCTGGTCAGACCTGGCACAACAAGGTCATTCCTTGGGGACTCCAGTTAACTCATCCACCACCCATCATATTCTTAGTACAGGACAGTTTCCTTGTGAGAGAACTCCATATTCTGACTGGGGAGAGAAGGGTTGCTTTTGAGACATTTTTCACTCTGTAGCCCAGGCTAGACTTAAACTTGTGATTCTCCTTTATTCTCCCAAGTAGCTGAGAATGTATGTGCATACCACTGCAGCCTGGTCAAGGACCTGTTTTATTTTTTGTTTGTTTGGTTTCTCTCTCTCTTTTTTTTTTTTAGATGTATTTATACCAAATAGATGCTTGGTGGCCATAGACTGGAGTTATGGATGGCTGTGAGCCACCATGTGGGTGCTAGGAACCGAGTGCGGGTCTTCTGCAAGAGTAATGAGTATTTATTTATTATTTTATGTGCATTATGTTTCCGCTGCATATGTCTGTGTGAGGGTGTCGGATCTCAGAGTAACAGAGAGTGGTGAGCTGCAGTGTGGGTGCTGGGAATTAAACCTGGGTCCTCTGGAGTCAGTACTCATGACCATTCATGAGTGTCCAAGTGTTTTTTAAGTCAGGGTTTCTCTGTGTAGCCCTGGCTGTCCTAGAACTCGCTCTGTAGACCAGGCTGGCCTCGAACTCAAGAGATCTACCTGCTTCTGCTTTCTGAGTGCTGGGATCAAAGGCGTGTGCCACCACTGCTGCCACCATCACCACCACCAGGCTGTGATGCATGTTTTGAACCCCTGAGCCATCATCCAGCCCCGAGGACCTGATTTGTACCATTATCTTGCAAATACTTAGGCAAACTCCTGTAGGGTCAAGTTTTCTCTGCTTGATTTTTGTTAGCCATATTAGTGATGTGGAACAGGCAAATACGCTGAAATGGTTAAGGCAGGATGGAAACCTAGCTTAGGGCTCTAACCATGGCATGCCATAGTCTCACAGGCTGGTTCCAAAGCACATGGAAAGCCAGAGCAGTCTCTGGGCTGGGCTCATCAATAACTGATTTCGACACCTATTCTCCCTGTGGCAGAGAATGCAGGAGCCACCCTACATCAACTGAAGTATTTCAGCTGCATCAACTAAAGAGCCCCCAGTAACTTTTATAACATCCAGGAAATAGAGAAATACACACACCACAGTAACCTTTGTGTATGGAAAGTATAGTTTAGAAACCACAAAAACAGAAAGAGGCTGTGGCCTCTGTGGGGCAGTGCCAACGCTGAGCCACACATACTCAAACCTGGGGAGAGGGCCCCAGGCTCCAACATGTCTGGGGATGGCAGGCAGGGAATAAGGTCTCATGTGTAGGCCCTCATGGCAAAGAATGGAGTATCACTGGGGTTGGAAGGCTGGAGGGAGTATAATCAAGATGGAGCTGTGGCCTCAGCCCCCTCCTCAGAGTCCCACACTTCAGACTGTAGGTAATCAGCAAAGAGAGCCTTGGCCCTGCGCAGGACACGCCCTAGATGGTGTTTACGCACCAGGCGGTCAAAATGCATGGCTAGCTCATTGTAATCCAGCCCATTGCGCATGATATGGTCACGGTGCTCCAGCAGGATAGCCAGGCAGAGGAAGAGCATGAATGGGTTCCCTCGACCAAACTCCTGGGGTGGGGGAAGGCCCATTGGAGGTGGAGGTGGTGCGGACTTCCCGGGGTCTCTGGGAGAACCTACCTCTTGCATCAAGGGGGATCCTACAGCTATGTCACCAGAAGGAGAAGCCTCCTGGGTAGATGGAGGAGATGACGAAGATGGGGAATCAGGCCGAGAAGAGGAGGAGAGGAGTGGATCTGGGGAATTCAGCAAGGGCTCGGAGAGGGACTTAGAGCTAATGAGGGTAGCTGGGTGGGACAGTTGGGCCAGAAGGTCCTTCCTGGGGCCCATGTTATCCCTGAGTTGTTGGAGACCATCCAGGCTGGCTTGTCTTAGGAGACGTCCCCCACCACTAGGTCCCTGGCTAGATGTCGATAAGTGGATGACGGCATCTTCGAAAGCACTGCTTCCTCCACCAGCAGGCCTCAGCATGTGCCTCTGACGTACTGGCCGTCCCCTGTGGCTACCAAAGCCAGTGTCTGCTACTTGGCTGGGAGGTCCAACAAGTTCCACTTCATGTTCAGGAGGGTCAGGGGGCAGTGAACTCCAGGTGACTTCTAGCATTCGGAGAGCATCATCAAAGGCAAACTCACGCTTAAGCTCCAGCAGCAGCCAGCGGTAACAGAAGAAGAGGTCGTCAGCACCTGCTTCCTGCAGGTACTGGTAGAAGTCCGGGTCAGCATGTCTCAATAGCAGCTTGAGGTGGGCAAACTTGGTGGCCATGGCACGGCCATCAGGGTGGAAGTTGGCAGCTAGGCGCTTCATGATGCCACAGAAGCATACAAAGGCATGGCCTTCATGGTCCATGACAGCAAGAATTGGTGAAGCCAGGTCACTCATACCCTGGCAGTATGATACCTGTGGATGGGTAACAGCATAGGTGGTGAGCAAGTCATGTAGGGCCCGTAGGTGTGGGCCATCCTCTGGCCCCGCGTAGTAGGGATGGGCTCGGTCTGTGCGAAGCACATCCTTGAGGACTGTGCTGCGGATGAATTCCAGGTCCTCAGGGTTCACTCGCTGGGCCCACTCGCTTTTGAGCTGCTCATACTCTCGGCTCTTACGTTTCATGTAGTCCATCCGCTCACGGCCTGTCAGCCCATCTGGGTACACATTCAGGAGGTACCGCCATACCACCTGGCCAGAGACAGAAGAGATGGGGCTGAGTTTCAACTAGTGAGCTGCAGTACCCACGTATGTCAACTACTTACCACTCATCTTCTGTGACCTCTGTCCTCCTTGTGACAAGTCTACCTTCCTGCCACTAAGACCTACCTGACACAGACTCTCCTTCTCTGGGATTTCTCTACCCTACCTATGGCAGTGTGTCCTACTGAATATCTCATAGAGTGTGATGGGTTTGGTGATTGACTGAGGTGGCTCACTTTTCGAAGTGAAGGCTCCACACCGCCATGGTAGATCCTTAATCGCAACTCCTCAGGCCGGGAGAGCTGACCTTCATGATTCAGGTATGTGTGGAACTCAGCATCACTCAGGGGTGGCTTAAAAGGCTTGACATCTTCCCCATAAGACCAACTCAGCACCTGCTGGACCTTAGACAGTGTACGGCCCACCTGGGAAGGAAGAAGGAAGAGAAGCTACAGGTCACCTGTGCTCTGTGAGCTCTGGAACGGCAATATCACATAAGCCTTTCCCTCCAACCTCAGCTAGACCCCCAGTCTCCTGAAATCACCTGAGAGAGGATGGACTGTGTAAAAGGCAAGGCAGCTGTCGTCAGTGAGGATCGCTTCTCGGCCAGTAGCACATCGGATCCAATGACATCTTTGGGGCTAATTATGTCCCAGTCTTCCAGCAATGGGCCTGAGCACACAGAGTGAAGCACTATAAGAACAGGGATGTGAACCCAGATCACAGGGCTGGGTTCCTTTCTAAAGCTTAGCTACCTGTAGGGCAATAAACAGCATCTAATTCCTCTTCCCTGTTTCATCCAAACAAAAATAATAATAAATGATTGGTTTTACATGGAAACTATTTCACAAAATGGCTGGGAAGCCTTTAATATTTTAATGATTGAAGTAACATTTATTGGGTTCTTACTATGTGCAAGGCACTGGGAAAAGGGATTAACCTTAAGAAAGAGTAATATCTATTGAGCCTGGCAGTTACTCTAGAGACTCGGGTAGGAAGATCAGGAGTTGAAGATCAGTGCCTGGCTATGTAATGAGACTCTATATCTCATTAAAAACTACTTGAGGGCCTGGTAGTATACACACGCCTTTAATCCCAGCACTTGGGAGTCAGAGGCAGACAGATCACTGAATCTGAAGACAGCCTGGTCTACAAAACAAGTTCCAGGACAACCACAGCTACATAGTGAGATCCTGTCTCAAAACAAAAATAAATAAATCTTGAGGACCAGTGAGGTGGCTCAGTGAGTAAAGACACTTGCCACCAAGCCTGATAATCTAGTTTAATCTCTGGAACACACAAGGTAGAAGTTGTCATTTGACCTTCACAATGCACTGTGATAATGTGTACCCCTGCCCCCAATAAAAATAAAGCAGTTCCTTATACTCAGTCCTATGGAAGTTCTAGCTAGTATTCTTTTTTAACTATATAACTTCTTGTGCCTGGGAGAAATAGTCCTGGGGAATGAAACCCAGGGAGTCCCATGCGCTCATGACCCAAGTGCTCTACTGCTGAGCTCTAGCATGAGACCTACAAAGCAATTCTTTTGAGACAGTGTTTCATTAAGTTACCCAGGCTGGCCCTGAACTTATTCTAGTCCTGGCCAGCTTGGACCCTCTTGATGCCTTAGCCTCACAAGAAGCAAGAATGAAAGGACTACAGACGTGTGCCGCCTCACTTGGCTTTCTCAGTACCTCTGATGAGGAAACAGGTCTACAGATTGTTGTTCAAGGCTCCATACCTGGTGAATGAAAGAAGTGGAAAGTGAAGCCTGCGCCCTAAGTCTGCGAGCCAACACTCCCCATCCTACAGTCATGACAGTGTTCCCCACGGAAATGATAGGAAATGCTGGTACCATTCTTCTTTGACGGAAAAAGACCAAAGAGGTTTGGAACAACTAGTTAGTGACCAAGATTCTACAGCTGGCAAATGACAGATTCCCATTTCTAGGATCACAGCCCCATTTACCTTACCCCAGAGTCCAGTCATAGCTCAGAAAAAGTGTTAGTGGAGAGGTATGCTGTAGGCGGTAGAGAAAGGCTCATGCTATGTTTGGCCTTAGCTGTTCCTGGCCCATCAAACACCAGCAGAGACTTCTTCCTTCTCTATCATTATTCCCCCTCTCGTCCTTTTCCTTTTTAAATTGAGTATTTTAAGTTAGCAAACAAAATAATGGGCTTCATTATGAGGTTTCTATAAAGATGTTACAAAATCCTTTGCTCTTATTCACCCCTCCCTGTTTGTTGCCCTCCCCTGTTCTCTTTGCCTCCTCTTGCTGGTCCCCTTCTGTTTTAAGCCACATGTATTCCATTATCGATCCCTCTTCCCTTAAGATGTCATTCTTGGGCTGGAGAGATGGCTCAGAGGTTAAGAGCACTGACTGCTCTTCCAGAGGTCCTGAGTTCAATTCCCAGCAACCACATGGTGGCTCACAACCATCTGTAATGGGATCTGATGCCCTCTTCTGGTGTGTCTGAAGACAGCTACAGTGTACTCACATACATAAAATAGATAAAATCCTAAAAACAAACTTTTTCTCATCACAATTCTCCCTTCAAGTATGATGTGGCTGCAGCAGCAATGGCCACCTAAGGGTAAGTTCAACAATCCTTGTTTCTTTTTTTCTTTAAAATTAAAAATAAACTCGGCAGGGGTGGACATGCCTTTAATCCCAGCATTCAGGAGGCAGGGACAGGTGGATCTCTTGAGTTCAAGGCTAGCCTGCTCTACAGGGTGAGTTCCAGACCAGCCAAATTGACAGAGAAACCTTGTCTTGAAAAAAAAATTTTTTTTAATGTATGTGTATGGGTTTTTGCCTACATCTATATCTGTGTGCCTGGTGCCCAGGGAGGCCAGAAGAGAGGGCATCAGATCTCTCGGGACTGGAATTATAGAGAGTTGTTAGCAGTCATGTGGCTGTTGGGAACTGAACCTAGAAGAGCAGCCAGTGCTCTTAACTGCTGGGTCATGACTCCAACCCAGGAAGATTTTCCTTTCCTTTCACTTTTAATTATGTGTGAGTATGTCTTTATGGAGGTATATGCACATGAGGGGGGGTACCTGCAGAGTCCTACAGAAGCCTTGGGTTTCCCTGGAATTGTAGAATTGTGGAGGTCGTGAGCCACCATATGTGGATGCTGGGAATTGAACTCAGGTCCCCTGAAAGAATAGCAAGTACTCTTTCATAAGAGCGTTTCTTTTCTTTTGAATTATGTACATAGGTGTGCTTCTGTTGGGGTATGTGCATGTGAAATGGAGGTGCCCATGGAATTCCGAAGAGGATCTCATATCTCCTGGAACTGGAGTTAGCAGCAGTTGTAAGTCCCTTGACAAGGGGGCTGGAAAGTAAATCTTGGTCCTCTGGAAGAGCAATATGCTGCTCTTAACCACTTAGCCATCTCTCCAGTCCCATTTTTTAAATTAAAAAATTACACTTACTGCCTGATGATGTAGTTAGTGCATGCCTTTAACCCCAGCACTTGGGAGGTAGAGGCAGGAAAGTTTCTGAGTTCGAGGCCAGCCTGGTTTACAGAGCAAGTTCCAGGACAGCCGGGACTACATAGAGAAACCCCGTCTCAATAAAACTAAACTAAACTACACAAAGTTATTCATTTACTGTGTAGGTACATGTATGTGCCACAGTGTGTGTGTAGAGGTTAGAGGACAGCTATGGGAGTCACCTTTCTCACTCTGTCATATGGATCTTGGAAATTAAACTCGGGTTGTCGGACTTACTGGCAAGTGCCTTTACCTTACTGGATGAGCCGAGCCATCTTACCCCAATAGGCAGTCTTAACTGCTGAACCATCTCAGCTACTGACTGTGTGTGTGGTAGGGATAGAAACTAAGGCCCCATGAATGGGAAAGGCACTCCTGAAAAATCTTGTTTGAGAAAAGGTCTCAGGCTGGAGAGATGGCTCAGCGGTTAAGAGCACTGACTGCTCTTCCAGAGGTCCTGAGTTCAATTCCCAGCAACCACATGGTGGCTCACAACCATCTGTAATGGGATCCGATGCCCTCTTCTGGTGTGTCTGAAGACAGCTACAGTGCACTCATATACATAAAATAAATAAGAAAAGAAAAGAAAAGAAATGGCTCACCAAGGGGCTGAAGAGATCGCTCCTTGGTTAAGAGCATTAGCTGTTCTTCCAGAGGACCCAGGTTCAATTCCCAGCACCCACAAGGCACTGCTCACAACTGCCTGTAACTCTAGTTCCAAGTAGTCTGTCCCCCTCTTCTGGTCTCTGTGGGCACAGTGCATGCACATGGTACACAGCCACATGCAGACAAAACACCATACACATAAAATAAATAAAATCAAGAATGAAAACCAAATACAACTTAAGACCATTTTAGGCCAGGTGTGGTACCACATCCCTTTAATCCCTGTACTTGGGAGGCAGAAGCAGGGGGATCTCTGAGTTTGTAGCCAGCCTGGTCCAGCAAGTTCCAAGATGTCCAGGGCTACACGGAGAAACCAAACGGAGTCTCAAAAGAAAAAGAGAAGAAAGAGAAAGAAAACAAATGGCTCATCAATTGGCAGGGGCTAGTTAACATATGCAAAGCCCAGAGTTCAACCCTTTAAAAAAAAAAAAAAGATCAATAGAGGAGTTGGAGAAGGGACTGAAGCTGAGGGGGTTTGTAACCTCATGGAGGGAGCAACAGTGTCAACCAACCAGACTCCCCAGAGCTCCCAAGGTCTATGCTACTAACCGAGAGTACACATGGCTCCAGCTGCATATGTAGCAGAGGATGGCCTTGTCGGGCATCAATGGGGGGAGAGGTCCTTGATCCTGTGAAGGCTTGATGCCCCAGTGTAGGGAATTCAAGGGTGGCGAGGCAGGAGTGGGTGGGTGGGTGGGGGAGCACCCTCATAGAAGCAGGGGGAGGGGGATGGGATGGGGGTTTCCGGAAGGGAAAACTGGGAAAGAGGATAACATTTGAAATGTAAATAAGGACAATATCCAATAAAAAAAGTTATACCTAAAACTAACCAAGAAGGCAGAAGGTGCTAGAGAGATGGCTCAATGGTTAGGTCTTACTAATCTTGCAGAGGACCTGGATTCATTTCTCAGCACTCATATTGGGTGGCTCACAACCACGTGTAAATTTCAGTTCTAGGGTCATCTTCCAGCCATCTCAGGCACCACCTACATGCACATGGTGTACATATACACACTCAGGCACATATACAGTCACATAAAATAATACTTAGCTTTGGGGAAAGTGTTGTTTTTTTGTTTTTAGTTTTGGTTTTTCGAGACAGGGTTTCTCTGTGTAGCCCTGGCTGTCCTGGACCTCACTCTGTAGACCAGGCTGGCCTCGAACTCAGAAATCCGCCTGCCTCTGCCTCCCAAGTGCTAGGATTAAAGGCATGCACCACCACTGCCTGACTTATAAAATCATAAATATATATTTAAAAATAAAAGGCTCAGAATTAAGCTGGGTGTCACAAGTTTACAGTCAACATGGGCTACACAGTGAATCCATAGCTGGTACAGGATATATAGTGGAATCTGCCTCAAAAAGCAGGGTGGGGTTGAAAATGATAGAAACTTTAAGATAAACCTGGCAAACAGAAACAGAAAGCTCCAGCCACAATATGAATGTCACAAAGAGCCTCAGCCAGCCAAGTGTAGTAGCCCATACCTATAATGCTGGTACGTGGGGGGTAGAGAGAGGAGAGGACTGTATGAGACCAAGAGAGGGGGCAGAGAGAAGAGAGGAGAGAGAGGGAGAAGGCTGGAGAGAGGGGGAGAGAGGGGGAAAGAGAGAGAGGAGGCAGGAAGGGAGAAGGGAACAAATATACTAGCAAAGGCTAAAGGGACTTTGCAGGAAAAGAGAAACATTCTATTAAATACTGATAAACAATAGGAAACTTGAAAACACGTTTAAAAATAGGCAAAGGATTTCTGCAAACACAAACCTGTCTAGTGGCAAAACCTGCCATGGACCCACATGAGGCTATAAAGTCTTTACATAACCGACTTTGGGTGAATGTGTGCACATTTCCTGCAGACACATCCAAGCATTTCATTAAGGGCTTCTGGCCCAGACCCTATTTGTGGTATTACATAATATATATGATACATACTACATCTTCATGATAAAGTTGTCAAACCTGCCAAACCTTAAGCTAATATAGACATTCAGAATTCTAATGTTTTCCTCCTGAAACTGCATGATTTTATTTTAAGGTTCACAAGAACAAATTCATGTTTAAGAATAGCTAAGAAAAAGAACATCAGGAGAATGACAAGGTTTTTTTTTTTTTTTAAATTAAAACTGACCACAAAAATCACTGCCATTAAACATAATAGTGTTAGCCCTGTGTAGCAGCACATGCCTTAAATCCCAGCACTTGGGAAGAAGAGGCTGGTGAACCTCTGAGTTTCTGGCCAGCCAGGGCTACATAGTAAGACCCCATGTAAAAAAGGTGTGTGTGTGTGTATTTACATATATATATATATAGAGAGAGAGAGAGAGAGAGGGGGGGGGGGGATATCAGTGGTTAAGACCACTAGCTCCACTAGCTTCTTCCAGAGGTCATGGGTTCTATTTCCAGTACCTACACAGTGGCTAAAAATCACCTGTAATTCCAGTTCTAAGGGGTCCAATGCCCTCTTCTGGCCTGCAAAGACACCAGGCACGTACATGACACACACACACACCCCTAAGGGTGCCATAAGAAGGTATGAAGCCCTTTGGAACTGGAGGCAGTTATGAGCTGCTGGATTGTTGGGAACCTAACTCAGATTCTCTGAAAGAGCAGTTGGAGTTCTTAACTGCTGAGCCATCTTTCCAGAAGAGGCATCTTTTTTTCTTTCTTCCTAAACTATATTTATTTATTTCTATGTGTATGAGTGGTTTATCTACATGCATGCTTGTGCACTTTGTGCATGCCTGGTGACCATGGAAGCTAGAAGAAGGCACCAGATCCCCTGGAATTTGAGTGAAAGACAGTTTTAAGTTACCACATGGTTGCTGGGTACTGAACCCAGGTTTCTGCAATAGCAGCAAGTCCTCTTACTGAGCCATCATCCAGCCCCGGCCCTATAGTGCCTGTAGTGGCTTTTTGAGACAGATCTTCACTAAGCTGCCTAGGCTGACTATGAACCCACTGCACAGGCAGGTCTTGTGATCTCTGCCTCAATCTCTCAAGTAGCTAACACTACAGCTAACTATCTGGGTTGTTTTTGCTTTGTGTAGGGGGAAGGAGAGAGTTTCTGACTATGCAGCATAGGCTAGCCTTGAGCTCTCAGTAATCCTTCTGTCTCAGCCTGATTGCAGGGGCTTACAATAATCCTCCTGTTTCTGCTTCCTGATTGCTAGGATCACAGACTTGTGGTCCTATACCCAGATGTTTTGGTGAGCATTGTAGAGGATAATACTCAGGGACTTATGCATACTGCTACTGTACAAGCATTCTTACACTATTAAGTTACATCCCCAGCCCCGGAAATTTTTCTTTTTTCTTTTGTTAGTTTTTCAAGGGTTTCTCTGTGTAGGCCAGGCTGGCCTCAGAAGGCAGAGGCAGACAGATGTCTGAGTTTGAAGCCAGCCTGGTCTACAGAGCGAGTTCCAAGACAGCCAAGGCTACACAGAGAAAGCCTGGCTGAAAAAAAACCAGATAGATAGATACATAGATAGATAGACAGACAGACAGACAGACAAGGAAACTATTAGTAGAAATAATAATGCAAAGAAAATGATCACAAATGTCCAAATTGGTTCAAAGTCCTACCTGGCTTAATAATCTACCAAGTGTAGAGGTGGCAAAAGAGGCTCTGAGACACTTTATCTTCCACTTGGTCACAACATGCTTGTTGCTTTCAGAGCCATGAAAGTGATCTCAAGGGACTGGAGAGATGGCTCATAACAGAGGACCTTACTTTGATTCGTAGCACCCACACTGCAGCCCCAAGAGCTCTAATGCTCTTCTGTCCTCCCTGGGCACCAGACATGCACATGGTGCGCATTTTACATGCAGTAAAAACACATATATATACACAGAAAATAGATAAGAAGAGTAATATGAACTCAAGAATGGCATTAACAATATTATACTACAAGGTCCATATACTAGACACTTATTAAGACTATATCATGAGGGATGGAGAGATAGCTCAACAGTTAAGAGCACTAGCTGTTCTTCCAAAGGGCTTGGGTTCAATTCTCAGCAACCATGTGGCAGATCACAACTGTCTATAATTCCAGTTCCAGGGGATCTGACACCCTCACACACCAATGCAGGCAGAACACCAATGTACATAAAATAAAAATAATCTCAAGCCGGGCGTGGTGGTGCACGCCTTTAATCCCCACACTTGGGAGGTGGAGGCAGGTGGATTTCTGAGTTCGAGGCCAGCCTGGTCTACAGAGTGAGTTCCAGGACAGCCAGGGCTACACAGAGAAACCTTGTCTCGAAAAATCAAAAAAAATAAATAAATAAATAAAATAAGTTTTTTTTAAAAAAGAGTATAACATGTAGATCATAATAAGCCAGTTGTATACAAATATGAATATACTGTCATGTCTCTACATATGAATAAATTTGTTTGTAAATAGTTAAGGACCTGTAAGGTTATATAGCAAACTGATTATTAAAGCAGAAGATGTGTGTGTGTGTGTGTGTGTGTGTGTGTGTGTGTATAAAGTTAAGAATAGTGTTCCCTAGAGTCTGTAGGAATTTTTTGTTTTGTGTTTTGAGGCAGGGTTCTCTGTGTGTAGCCCTGGCTGTCCTGGAACTCTTTCTCTGTAGATCAGAGAGGCCTTGAACTCAAGAAATCTACCTCCTCTGCCTCCAGAGTGCTGGGATTAAAAGTGTGTGCCACCACAGCCCTGGCTAGAGTCTCTAGCACTGTTTAAAAACATTTTCATTTATGTTTATTTTTTGTGATACTGAGACTCAAAGCCAGGGCTTCAAGCATGCTAGGCAACTGCAATATCACTAAGCTTTACCACTGGTCTTCACGTTCATTTTTGATTATTATTTCAGTACTAGGCACTGAATTCAGGGCCTACCAAATGTAGCAAATGCTCAAACACTCCCCCCCCCTCCCCCTTACACACAGATACACAGACACACACAGACACACAGACACTTTTGACTTGCCCAGACTGGCCTTGAACTCATCTACAGCACAGGACCCTCTGATCCTGCAAACCTCCAGCCTCCTGGGACTCATTTATATTTTTAACAAGGTGAATGTGTTTAGTAGGTTACTAACCAGTTTTTGTCAGTTTCCTAAAGAAATTCCTTTTCCCACGGTCAGGCATTTAGGCAGAAGCCAGAATTCCCACAGGGGCTTGAAGAGTTATTTCCTCCTTGCTAAAGTATTTACTTTCTCCTCACCTCTGGGAAAAGAGACCTGGGGTCTTCCATTAACATAAGACTGCATTGCCTATTAGCATGTCAACATCTGTGCTAGCCTCTAGGCTGCCTTCCCTGCAGGTATCCCTTTTAACCAAGGGGCATTCCTTCACCCCTACCTCAGTCACTTCTCTCTGTTCCCCGGAGACAGCCCTGGCAGTTTGGAAAACACTCTGGGAGCAGCAGTTTCCTTACAGCATCCTATTAATTTCATTTTTACATTTTACAAAACATTTCAGTTGAGTGTCTGTGTGTGAGGTGCCAGGGATCACAGAGGCCAGAGACTTCATGTGACGGGAGCATTGGGAACCAAACTTGGGCCCTCTGCTAGAGATGTATATTCTCTGAGTCACTAAAACATTTCTGCAGCCCCTGAATTTTATTTCTTTAAAAAAAATTAACTCTAGCCAGCAGTGCTGTGGCGCACGCCTTTAATCCCAGCACTTGGGAGGCAGAGGCAGGCGGATTTCTGAGTTCAAGGCCAGCCTGGTCTACAGAGTGAGTACCAGGACAGCCAGGGCAGAGAAGCCCTGTTTCCAAATCAAAACAAAACAAAACAAAACAAACCTCTGGTGGTGGCACATGCCTTTGGTCCCAGTACTCAGGAGGCAGAGGCAGACACATCTCTGAGATGGAAGCAAGCCTGGTCTACAGAGTGAGTTTCAAGATAGCACCGGCTACACAGAGAAACCTTGTCTCGGAAAATAAAAGAAAAATTTAACTCCAAGGTTAGACATGGTGCTGCATGCCTTTAATCCCAGTACTTGGGATGGAGAGCCAGGCAGGCAGATCTCTGTGAATTTCAGGCCAGCCAGGGCTACATAGAAAGACCCTGTCTCAATATTACCTCCCGAAACTTAACTCCAATAAAATTCCCATCAGGGCCGGGCAGTGGTGGCACATGCCTTTAATCCCAGCACTCGGGAGGCATAGGCAGGCGGATTTCTGAGTTCGAGGCCAGCCTGGTCTACAGAGTGAGTTTCAGGACAGCCAGGGCTACACAGAGAAACCCTGTCTCAAAAAAAAAAAAAAATCCCATCAGGACTTTTTTTTTTTTTAAATCCAGAGTCTCTTTACATAACCCTGGCTGTCCTGGATCTTACTAAGTGGACCAGGCTAGCCCCTGAGCTCACAGAAATCCGTCTCCCTCCCTAGTGTGGGATTAAAGGCATGGCCCACCATGCCCCACACCCCTCAGGATTTTTTTAAAAAACAAGGCCTCACTGTGGAGCCCTAGCTGGTGTAGAACTAGTATGTAGACCAAGGCTAGCTTCAACTCAGAGATCCTACCTCTGCCTCCCCAAGGCTGGAATAAAAGGCATGTGCCTACCATGCCTTAGCATTTTAATGGTATGACCAATTAATATGACAGATTAATTCAGTTAAATAAGAATAGGGGTTGGGAAATTGGCTCAATTGGTGAAGCCCTTGCTGTATAAGCATAAGAGTTTGTATCTCTGCTAAAGGCCAGGGGTGGGCTAGGGAGATGGCTCCACAAGTACAATGACCTCAGTTCGATCCTCAAAAAGCCAGATGTTGCGGTGCACATCTGTAATCCCTGCACTCCTATGGAATGATGGGTAGTAGAGAAAAGAGAATTGCCTGGAAACAGATGACAGGTGCAAGCCTGTAATTGTAGCTTTGGGGAAACAAAAGCAGAAGCATTCCCAGGGCTTACTGGCCAGCCATCTAGCCAGATCCTGTCTGCAAAAGCTACATGGAGAAGTGATTGAGGAAGACAAGCAACACTGACCCCTGGCTTCCAAACACATGCACATGTGCATGCACATATTCACACAAATGCACATACATGAACACGTATGCAAACAAGAAGAGTATATGTATAAGGTTTTCATTAAAATTTTTTTAGGGCCGGGGAGATAGCTCAGTGGAAAAATGCTTATCTACCTTGCGCAAAGCCCCGGCTTCCATTCCCAGCACTGAAAAAATTCCAGAAAATAACGTAATTATGAAAGAAAACACTAACGCTATCATAACCTGGATGTGGTGGTTTCTACCTGTAATCTTAGCACCTGAAAGGCCAAGGCAGCCCGAGCTACAACAGTTAGAGACTGTCGATAAACAAAGGAAAGGAATGTGCACAAGGTCCCACATAGAGCCAGTGAGATGGACCAAAAGGCAAAGGTGCCTGTTAACAAGTCTGCTGACCTGGTTCAACCGTCAGAACCCACATGGTGGAAGGGCAGAGTCCCACAAGTTGTCCTCTGTGTGCCATGCAATATGGCTTAGTAGGTTGATGAGCTAAATTCAATCCCCAAGACTCCCATGATAGAAGGAAGAACTGACTCTGAAAGTTGTTCTCTGACTTACACATGAATTCTTTGGTATGTCCATAGACATACATATACATATATACACATATACAAAATAACAAAGATGTAATACAAGTTTAAGGCAACTCATCTTTGTGTCTCTCATGGCTTCATGGAGAATTGCCGGGCAGTGGTGGCACACGCCTTTAATTCCAGCACTTGGGAGGCAGAGACAGGCGGATTTCTGAGTTTGAGGCCAGCCTGGTCTACAGAGTGGGTTCCAGGACAGCCAGGGCTATACAGAGAAACCCTGTCTTGAAAAACCAAACCAACCAACCAAACAAACAAAAAACAGATGGAGGATGATTGAGAAACTCAATGTTAACCTCTGGTCTCCTCATAGGCACACACATGCACTCATACACGGGTACCCATAAACATATAAACACATAGAAAAGAACTTTTCAAATGTGTTTCTGTGAAAGAGACAGGTATCATTGACTCTATGCTCCACTGGCGCCTCTCAGTTCTTACACAGCTGGGTTGCCTTGTGCTTATTCAGCCAGGAAGACTTTATGTGTTTAAATAACCCTACTGTTTCCACTTTAGAGGTGAAGAAACCAAGGCCTGGGAATAAATGAACTTATTGACACATTTTTCTGTGCCCTACTGTCTTTCTTTTCTCAACTCTTTCTTCCTCTATTTCCTCCTGCACTCCTCTCTTCCTCCCTGTTTTCAAGGTTGCCAAGCATTTTTGTTTCTTTTTTTCCTTTTGACAGGGTTTCTCTGTGTAGCCCTGGCTGTCCTGAAACTCACTCTGTAGACCAGGCTGGCCTCGAACTCAGAAATCCACCTGCCTCTGCCTCCCAAGTGCTGGGATTAAAGGCGTGCACCACCTTAGCTCTGTAAGATTATCTGGATAATTAACTATATTTATTAAATGGCTAGGTATTCCATTTAGCTATTTACATTTCCCATGATGTTAATAAAATGCCTCAATCATCCCAAATAGTACAAAAGCTCTAAGGCTATGAACAGTGTGACACCATCATATCTTATGATAAAAACGAATCAGAAACTTGCTGAGCTGGCAGGATGTTTTAGTGGTTTTTTTTTTTTTTTTTTGGTTTTTCGAGACAGGGTTTCTCTGTGTAGCCCTGGCTGTCCTGGAACTCACTCTGTAGACCAGGCTGGCCTCGAACTCAGAAATCCTCCTGCTTCTGCCTCCCAAGTGCTGGGATTAAAGGTGTGCGCCACCACTGCAGTTTTAGTGGTTCTTTAAGGCACTTGCTGCCAAGCCTGAGGACCTGAATGTGATCCCCAGGATTTACATGACAGGAGAGAACTGACTCCCACAAGTTGTTCTCTGACCTCATGCATGCACACACATACGCACACAATAAATAAACAAACTTGATTTTCAAAACTTGCTAGGTGTTGAGCATTGCTGGGTGTATCGTCTTCCCAGTTATTCCTAAGGCTGAGGTGGAAGAACTCTTGTGTTGTAGGTCAGTCCAGGAAATGTAGTGAGACCTATCTTAAAATAAAAAAGAGGTATAGTTCAGGATACCACTAGCCTAGCAAACATATGGCCTTGTTGTCAATTCTTAGAACCAAACCAAAACCAACCAATAACACAACCAAGCATGGTAGGCTGCTATGTTATCCTAGCACTTGGGAGGCATAGACAGAAGGTATCATTGTAAGTTTGATGCCAGCAAGATTTACATGGCAAGTTCCCAGCTACCCGGAGCTAGACCACAAGTAGTTTTTAAAAATGCCAAAACCAAAAACAGATTGAAACCCATAAATGTTAAAAACAGAATACAGTGTGTGGTGCTAGAAAGATGGCGCAAAGAAACTGGCTGCTCTTCAAGAGGATCAGGGTTTGATTCCCGGCACCGACAAGGTGGCTCACAGCCATCTGTAATTCCAGTTCAGGAGAGCCTATGTCCTCTTGTGGCCTCTTCTGGTACCAAGCATGCATGTAGCACACACACACATCAATGCAGGTGAAATACCATTTATGTTAAAAAACAAAACCCAGCTGGGCAGTGCTGGCGCACGCCTTTAATCCCAGCATTTGGGAGGCGGAGGCAGAGGCAGGCGGATTTCTGAGTTCGAGGCCAGCCTGGTCTACAGAGTGAGTTCCAGGACAGCCAGGGCTACACAGAGAAACCCTATCTCGAGAAACCCTGTCTCGAAAAATCAAAAAAACCAAAAACCCAAAACCCAAAACCAACCAACCAAACAAAACCCCACCACCACCAACAAAAAACCAACCAGAATGCATACAGGAAGTGGCTGTATAGCTCCAAGGCTCAGTGATTGCCTGATGTGAGTGAGCAAGGCCTGGCTTTCTATCTTGCATTGCAAAAGAGAGCAGACTGCATGCCCTGTGCCTATAGCCCTTATCCAGAAGACATCAGCTTTTCAACTACACTTGCTTTATCATACCCCTTCTACTGGAAACACAGTGTTGTCAAATTCCTTGGAATGCCGGTGCACTCTAGCCCTTCGCATGTAAATGGCTTTTCCCCATACTGCTATGCTTTCAAATTAATTGCCAATGTGATAATATAAGCTGAATATTCCTAATTGGAAATTTTAAAACCCAAAACCTGAATTATTTTGTAGTTTTGTTTTGAGACAGGGTTGCTTTTCTAGCTCAGGCTAGCCGTGAACTTGAGTTTAAAGCATACAAGTACCATTACTATAATAAAACTTTTTGGGGCAGTACTGATGATTGAACCCAGGTGTTCTGACATCATTTTTTTTTAAAAAAAAAATGTGTCCCTGTGGCCTACCCAGAGTGTAAGGTGTGGAATTATCATCCTATGGGAAAAGCTGGATCGAAAAGCAGTTGCTTTAAGGCCCTGGGTACTCACTGTCCTCTGAAGGCCGAATGTCTACACGCAACTGCAGATACGGTTTGGAGGCAGTGGCGAAAGCTGTGCTGAGGTCCCAATCAGAAAGGAGGGAGAGGAAAGCTTCCTGTCCTAGCCGGTCTCGAGCCAGGTAGCTGATGCCAAAGTTCTTCTTCCTGGACAAAGGATATAAGGGAGCTCTTGGGATCCCCAGTTCCCAGCAGCTTCAAGATCAGTTTTACAAAACAAGGAAGGCTATGTGAAAGGTACTGAAAACAACTTCCTTCCTATTTGCTGGGAACTATGCTAAGGATTATGGGTATCCTGAGGTGAGGCCATTTAGATCCACTTTGTTACACAAACACGGGAACAGATATACACCTGCTTTTATCTGGAGGGCACACTGAAAACTGGTAGAATGGTGGTCCCCTCTAGGGATGGTAACAGTGTAGTTGAGGGGTAGAAGTGGAAGAAAGCAGCCTTCTTACTACATAAAAAAAAGCAGTCTGTATGGTTGTTATTTTTTTTTACAACAAGATGTAAACGCACAAATGTTGAACCACAACTAGGAATTTATTCAGATACACTTGTGCAACTATGTAAAGAGATATATAGCTCGATGATCGCTGTAAAGCACGGATCATCGTAAATATCCGTCAATTTCATACTATTTAAATTTGTCACCTCAGTCATATACTCCTCCAGAGCAGCCCCCCCCCCAACAAGATGACCAACACATCTGTCCTTAAGGGATATCAACTCTCAGCTATCAGACTGGCAAATTTTGCAATGTCCTATACTAACCATTGTCTGGGCGGACAGGAAGAAAAAAAGCAATTTTCTTTTTTTCTTTTTTCCTTTTGAGGCAGTTTCATTATGTAGCTGGACTGGCCTTGATTCTCCCATCTCAGCCTCCAGGAGTACTGGCATCACTATGCTTAGTGAAACAAATGTTTTCATCTTGTTTGGATTTTTTTGTAGAGGTCTCTCTGTATAGCCTTGGCTGTCTTGGAACTCATTATGTAGATCAGGCTGGCCTTAAACTGTCAGAGATCTGCCTGCCTCTGCCTCCAGAGTACTTGGACTAAAGGTGTGGACCACCATATCCAGCAAACATTTTCTGTGCTGTTGCTGCTGCTGCTGCTGAAGCTGTATTGGTAAAACCTATCTGAAGAGCCATTTGGAAAACATTCCTTGAAGGGGTTTGTTTTTGAGACAGGGTTTCTCTGTCTAGCCCTGACTGTCCTGGAACTCACTCTGTAGACCAGGCTGGCCTTGAACTCACACAGATCCACCCACCTCTGCCTCCTGGGTGCAGAGATTAAAGGTGTGCTCCATTCCCCAGCTATTCCTTGAAAGTTTTAAAGTACACACCTTGCAGCCCAGAACTACTGCTGCTAGTTTTTCTTAAGACTTTCCCCACAGATTCCAAGCAAGATACACATAGTCAACTATGGGATTATCTGGAAAAAAACAACAACAAAACCAAACTACAGAAGTTGGACAGTGGCTTTTAAGATGAGCTTCATCTTTCCACTCACCCGTTCAAGTCAAAGGCTCGGATGAGGATATGCTGCAACACGTCCAGCGAGGTGATCTGAGGATCTACAGCAAAAGAGCGGAACTCGGGGGACAAGAAGCTCTCACATTTCTGGGGAAAGAGGACAGGGAGAGGCCATGAGGTGGTACATCACTGTGTGGGAAGAGTGGGTAAGGTAAAGAGAGGTAGAAGGCAGGAGTCGAAGACGGGGCAGGGACCAGGTTTAGGTGAGATGTTCTTGGTTTTTCTTCTGGGTGAGGGAAGTCACAGAAAGTTTCTGGGCAGAGAAAGGATGGATGCGTCCTTAGAATTTTACAGGGTCCATGTTTGCTCTGCAAAAGCAAACTGGCAGGAATGAAAGCTACTGCAAGAGTGCAGGTGTCCAATCCTAGATTCCCTTAAATATGGTTGCCAGAATCACCATGTGGAGCCTAACCACAATAAAATCAGCCCCCATACAGCAATCAATCTAGCAAATCTCCCTGTAACACTATAGCTCAAATCTTTTTTCAACAGCAAACCTAGGGTCCTGAGCTAGCCTTTCCTCCACTCAGATTTATTTTGAAGTTTATGCTCTACTGGTATCACACTGTTGAGTTACTTTGACTACATCCTTTCTCCAGACTTTTGTTGTGCTGATCTCTCTTGGTCTGAACATCCTTCCCACTTCATCTAGCTCTCTAAACCTTTGCTGAAGCGATCTGTTGACCTTATCGACACTGCCCATGCCAGCACTCCAGTCCGATCCACCGGTCACTGCTTGCTGGTATCACAACAGGTTCCTTCCTCAGAGTATGTAAGTATCACAAGCTGTCCACCAACCCTTCTCTCTCCTGACTGTCTACCACTTTTGCCCCCAGGCTTCCTTCTCCAACAATACAGGAACCTACAGGAACATACCAAGCTCATCTAGGCTCTACCTAGAACTCTACTCCCATCCTAAATGCACATACTAACATTTTGTTATTATTCTTCAGGTCTCTGTGACTTGAATCCTCTTTGGGGGATTTTCCTATACAGCTTTGGGGAAAGTAACTCCCTAGATCCTAACCTTTCCTATTACTTTCTCGTGATATTTACCAATGTTCAAAACATCTCATTTAATTGCTTTTGTCCCCCCTCCCACTAGCACATGGACTCAGGGGTGGGACATGGACGAAAGTGAACTCTCAAAGGCTATTTGTTGACTGACTTTAGGACTACCCCTTCTGAAGGCAACAGCACCTCCTTCATTCCTCTGGACTCCAGAGGCCACTCTTGTAACCCTGCAGCCCACCTCTCTACCCGAAGGCTCCACCCATCCACTCCATTGGCCCCTTCCTATTACTAGTTCCACACCCAACGACTTGTCCCCGAGACCCGTGCCTTCATTCTCCTATCAATTCCGTCTCCAGCCTCGCCCCCAGTCGCCAAGTCACGCTCCGAATTTCAGGTCTGATGCTCTAGCCTATGACAGCTACGGTCTTTTCGTCCACTGGGTGCCCAGGCAGGCTGGCCAACCAGTCGCTAGCCTCACCTTGACTCGGACCCGTACCACCTCACGCTCCTCCTCCTCTACCGCCGCGGCCGCTGCGGCACCTCCGACGGGCGGGGGCGCTGCCGAGCACGCCAAGTCCGAGGCCGCGGAGGTTGTTGCCATCCCGCTGTTGTCGTCTCAGTCCAGGTGACAACTGATAGTTGCCCCTACCCTAGCGCACACCCTGACAGTGCGGGCGCCCGCGGCCCCACCTTGCACCAGAGCGCAGGCGCAGAGGTTACTGTACGACCCTGCCCCTCCCACCTGGCTTGGGCTGGAGGTCGCTTCTGAGCATGCGCCTAGAGTGCTCTTGCCAGGAACCCCGCCTCCCAGAGTGGAGAATTTTGCTTTTTACTGCCAGTGTACAAGTGCCTGTCTAGGTCCCGCCTGTCCTGGTCCCGTGGCACGGTTGTTTTGGCAGTCTACTTCCGGATTCATGAACCTCCGTGTTAAACGGACGAGCTCGAGAAATACAAGAGGGCGGCGAAGAGGCCACACCGTGCTGACATCAACGTTCCAGAACCCGCTCTGAGTTGCCACGTGCCTCTGGTGACAGATGATGTCATCGGTTTCAAATACTTCCCTTTGAATTCGTACCCTGAAGGGGGAAAAATATTTCTCCAAAGATTTTTGTGTTTAGTTTTTCCTTCCTTCCTAACTTCCTTCCTTCCTTCCTTTCTGAACAGAATGTTGCTAATTTCCCCGAGTTAATTCGAACTTCAGTTTTTTGTTTTCGCATTTTTAAAAAGCCTCAGACTTCCAAAAACTTACAAGTGTGTACCACCTTCCCCTTGCCCATCTCCCAGTCTCTTAATAAATAATTTACACTTATATTCAAAGAACTATACATAAAGTTTTGCACACTTCTGAATTCTTGTTTGTACTTCATTAAGTAATTTACCAAAAACCAAACATTGTATGCTTTCTGGAGGTCCAAAAGTTTTTTTCCAGGTTTTATTTTATTTTTGAGACATTTTTACATAGTTCAGGCTGTCCTGATCCTTTAGACCCCGTCTCGAAAGTGCTGGCCCTACATTGTCTTTGTTTTACTTAATCTTCACAATTTGTTGAGGTCAGCCCTGTTATAAACTCTGACTGTCTGGGTTTACCTCACTGATAGAGCATATGTCTAGCATACAGGAGGCCCACAGCACTTCAATCGCAACAAAAATATGTGTTTGTTAAATACAGATTAGATGGTTGATCTAAGATGTATATCTTAAGCTTTTTGTTTATTTGTTCGGTTTTTTAAAAAGTTATTGCTTTTGTTTTTAAGTCATTTTTACTTATTTTATTTATATGAGTACACTGTAGTTGTCTTCAGACACACCGGAAGAAGGCATTACTGAAGATCCCATTACAGATGGTTGTGAGCCACCATGTGGTTGCTGGGAATTGAACTCAAGACCTCTGGAAGAGATGTCAGTCAGTGCTCTTAACCACTGAACCATTTCTCCAGGCCTGTTTGCTTATTTGTTTTTGATTTTCAAGACAGGGTTTCTCTATGTAGCACTGGCTGTCCTGAAACTCACTCTGAAGACCAGGCTGGCCTCGAACTCACAGATATCCTACTGTCTCTGTCTCCTGAGTGCTGAAGATTAAAGGCGTGTGGCCACCACTGCCCAGTATCTTAGGGTCCTTTGAGGAAAAAAAGATGAGAAAGGTTTTCACTATGTTGTCCTAGCTGACCTGAGACTCTCCATGTAGACCAAACTGGCCTGGAACTTACAGAGATCCACCTGTCTCTACCTCCAGAGTGCTAAGATTAAAGGTGTACATCACCACATCCAGCAGAGAAGTTAAATTTTTGTTATTACATTGTATTGTATATGTGCATGTGCCACAGCATGCATGTGACAGTCAGAGGACAGCTTTCAGAAGTCACTTCTCTCCTTCTTCTAGGTCAGTACTGTGGATCCAACTTAAGTCACCAGGCATGGCAGCAAACACTTTTTATCCATGGAGCCATCTTATAGCCCCTGTCTGTCTGTCTGTCCATCTATCTGCCTGAGATGGTCTCAGGTAGTCCATGCTGGCCTTGAACTTGCTATATAGCTGGAGGAAAGCCTGAGCTTCTGATCCTTAGTGGCAGGATTACAGGTTGTGCCACCATGCCTGGTTTCATGGGTTGCTGGAGCTGGAGATCAGAGCCAGGGCTTGGAGGAGGCCAACAGTCACTCTATCAGTGATTCTGACCTATATCCCCAGGAGCTTTTCTCTATAAGTTTGCCATTTCAGGGGCTGGAGAGATGGCTCAGTGGTTAAGAGCGCTGACTACTCTTCTGAAGGTCTTGAGTTCAAATCCCAGCAACCACATGGTGACTCACAGCCATCCATAATGCCCACTTCTGGGGTATCTGAAGATAGCTTACATATAATAAATAAATAAATAAATAAATAAATAAATAAAATGTTTGCCATTTCAGTTTGTCGTATTTTAAAATATTTTTTGGGGGGCCTGGGCATTGTACATTAAAAAATATATCTCACTTTTTGGAAGCTATAAATAATAGGGACTTTTCTTTGAAAGCTAGCTAGGGCTATTAGTATATCTTTCCTGTTCTACATGCACTACTTGATGTTTTCTGCTGGGAAAGAGTTGGACAGTCTGCTTCTCATTTCAGTTATATTAGGGTGCAATAATCAGCCAATTAGCATTGAAGGCATTGGTGCCCCCTTTGGACACGGTAAGAAGTCTCCGTCTTGGGTGTAGACAGAAAGATACTGGAAGCAAGGTAATAAAAAAGGAGAGCCTTGCTATTATTCTGGGGAGAACATTTCCTTTCTTTCTGGTTTTTTTTTTTTTTTTTTTTGGTTTTTGGTTTTTGGTTTTTCAAGACAGGGTTTCTCTGTATAGCCCTGGCTGTCCTGGAACTCACTCTGTAGACCAGGCTGGCCTTGAACTCAGAAATCCACCTGCCTCTGCCTCCCGAGTGCTGGGATTAAAGGCGTGCGCCACCACTGCCCGGCTGTTCCCTTTCATTTGTCTATTCATTCTTCTATTTAGCAAATCCAAAGTATACATGCTAGACAGACTTGATCTATCAATTCATTTTTATCTGCATTCAAAAGTCAATGAGGTAGATATTACTAGTACCATTGTACAGGTCACTCTCCATTGAGAAGTATGTCAGTATTAAAGGCCGTGGAGAGAGAAGTGCGTGGTCAGAGGGGAAAGTGGCACAGAGTAGGTAGAACAATGGACAGAGTCTGTGCCAAGTGTGTGAAACAGTGCAGAATGTCTTAGGGATTGAAAAATAGCATATGAAATGATTGACCGAGGTGAAATGATGCTGGACTTTGGTCTTAACATTTGGCCAGACATTTCATGACTGTAGGTGGTGTTCCTGTTGCTGCCATGCCTGCTGCCTTTTGGAATGTGTGTATTAAAACTGTCTCCTTAGCTGGGCAGTGGTGGCACACGCCTTTAAAGAGGTGATTAAGGTACAATGAGGCAGACAGGTTGAGCTCTCATGAAACTCTGCCTGGTGCCCTGAGAAGAAGCAATTAGGACATGGGCAAGTACCAAGAAAGGAGACCTTAGGAAGACACAGTGAGATATAGCTACCTGCAAGCCAAGGAGAGGCGACCCATATCAAAGCAAACCTGAACGTGAACTTTGAGCCTCCAGAGCTGAGAAAACAAATGGCTTCTGTCTGTTGTACTGCATCTTAAATGGAGAACCTTGCACAAGCTAGCCAAGTACTCTATCATGAATCTGTGTCCCCAGTCCTTTTTTTTTTTTTCAATTGGTTTTCTGAGAGGAGATCCCTCCATGTAGCCCTGGCTGTCCTGGAACTCACTTTGTAGACCAGGCTGGCCTCAAACTCACAGAGATCCACCTGCCTCTACCTCTTGAGTGCTAGAACATGCCTGGTCCTCTTTCTACTTTTTTGAAACAGTTTCCACCAAGTTGTCAAGGCTGGTCTTGAAGTTGGATCCTCTTTCTTTCTTTCTTTTTTTTTTTTTTTTGGTTTTTCAAGACAGAGTTTCTCTGTATAGCCCTGGCTGTCCTGGAACTCCGCCTGTCTCTGCCTCCCAAGTGCTGGAATTAAAGGCGTGCACCACCACTGCCCGGCAAGTTGGATCCTCTTGCCTTGGCCTATCAAGTCACTTACATAACCAGATCCTGGAAATGTCTGTTATCTTAACCACTTGGCAGCCAGACACAACACCTGTAACCCCAGTAGTTGAGATCTGGAGTTCAAGGTCAGCCTCTGAAATATGAACATCTGCCTACACCATCATCCCACAGCCTCTTGATCTATGGCATATTGTTAGTACAGACTTGCTATTGAGTAGGTTGGATGCAACTAATAGAGCCATCGAAAGACATGGAGGCAATTTTATGTTAGGACACAGTGAAAAGTGTGGCCCTCACTAGATGCCCAATCTGTTAGTAATAGCTTCTAGAACTGTGAAATAAGTTTCTGTTGTTTATAAGACATCCAGTTTATAGTATTTTGTTATAGGATCCCAAGAAGACTAAGACAACCCCTATATGTATGTTGGTATGGGGGTGGAGAGATGGTTCAGTCATCAAGAGCAATGGCTGTTCTTTCAAACCCAGGTTCGATTCCCAAGCACCCATATGGCAGCTCACAACTGTCTCTAACTCTAGTTCCAGGGGATCTTAGTGGCCCTGCGTACACATGGTGCACGAACATACATGTAAGCAAAATACCCACACACATAAAATAAAAATAATTTAAGAAGGAAAAGTAAAAAATAAAGACGAAGTAAAACTATGGACATTCCAGGCATTTCTGTTGAGATCATGCAAATAAGGAACACACAGAAAGTGGAAGGAACGCAAAGAACTTGACTAAATTTATTCCAATAAAGGTAGAACTGAGAGTGATAAACTTGGATTTTTAGCACACGAAAAGAAAGAAAAAAAGAAAAAGGAAAAGTGTTGAAACCAGGTTTCTCCTTGTTGCAACAGAAAAATATGAACAGGTCACTGTGGTCTACAGAGTTCCAGGACAGCCAGGAATACAGAGTACACAGAGAAACCCTTTCTCGAAAATTCGAAAGAAAAAAAGGGGGGAGGGACAAATTTAGAACATTTTTAGCCTAACCCGCAATGCAAAAACCAAGAATGGTGTTCTGGAGGAAAGACCAAGGGTGTGACTAGATGACTAGACAATCCATAAAAGTCATTGCTGGGTATATTTCACTGATCTAAGCAGCTATCTTATCAGAATCTAGGAGAAGAGGTGGAATAACACCAGCACAGACAGCCAGCTGAGGAAGACAGGGATGGGCAAAATAAAGGGTCTCTCCCTTTTGCAATTCAGAACAGTAGTAGGAGTTTCACACTGTTGGAGAAGGGTGATTTCAGTGGGATAATTCTGAAAGGCAGGCTTTTCCTTGTTTTTAGTGGGACAAGCTGCCATCCAGGGCTGAGAGTAACATTTTGGCCCCAGTAAGTTCAGAGGCAGAAGACAGAGCATCAAGCCAAGAGTTTACACTGAGTGGGCATTTAACTTCCTTGGATCCTTTTCTTCTTTCAAGTTCTCCATTGTGAAATGGGATCTCCTACCTCCTCCACCGCTCCCTCCTCTGCCTCCTCCGCCCCCAACTCAGACAAGGTCTCACTATGTAACTCTGGCCGGGAACCCACAGGAGATTAAGGAAACCGCCCCCCCCCCCCCCCGC
>JADRCH010007455.1:1788952-1953040 GCA_019843965.1 Rhynchomys soricoides
TACTGAGATTAAAGGTGTGCCCAACCTCTGGCCTTGCCTTTGCATTTTGTAAACAGACACCTTGTTTCACAGGTTCAGGCAGTTAAGTTTCAAACCAGGGACAAAAGGCTGAGGTGCCTATTTAAACATATCAAAAGAGACCTAGCTGCCAGTTTCTCCCAGCGTCCCTCAGTCTCTAACAGTTACAGGGTGTAGCAGGCATACCCCGCCCTCTCCAGCCAAGGGCTGGGCTGCCCTTCCCAAGTTGCTCTTCTCTACATGATTCAGCCATTTTGGTTACCTGCCCCTTTTGTACCTTTGTCCTCCTGGCTGCTGCATCTGGTTCCTCTCTCTCCCTTCTTATCCCCGTCTCTCCACATGGCCCAGCTCAGTCTGGTCATGTCCACTCTGGACTTTCCCAGATGTCTCTGCTCTTCCACATATCTACAATAAACTTTCTCTGCCGTCATACCTAGAAGCAGCATGTCCTTCCCTTTTAATTCCTTTTCCTGTTTTTTGTTGTTGTTTTTTTTTTGTTTTGTTTTGTTTTTTCGAGACAGGGTTTCTCTGTGTAGACCTGGCTGTCCTGGAACTCCCTCTGTAGACCAGGCTGGCCTTGGGAGTTTTTTTTTTTTTTTTCGAGACAGGGTTTCTCTGTATAGCCCCGGCTGTCCTGGAACTCACTCTGTAGACCAGGCTGGCCTCAAACTCAGAAATCCACCTGCCTCTGCCTCCCAAGTGCTGGGATTAAAGGCGTGCACCACCACTGCCCGGCAAGATAGGAGTTCTTGCCTCAGGATGACTCATACCTCTCTTATATTCAAGTGAGATTTGTGATTAAAATCCATGCCAGGGGAGAGATGGAGCACTGGGGGTTAGGAGCACTGGCTACATTTCTAGCACTTATATGGTGGCTCACGGCCATCCAGTCCCAGGGGATCTGATACCTTCTGGCTTTCACAGGCGCTACACACATGTGGTGAAACAGAAAATATTAAGATAAAGGTATATCTTTTAGAAATCCATGCAAGGAACTAGGCATGATAGTACAGGCATGATCTCACCACTGGAGGAACTGTGCTACAAGGGTCAGGAAGGTCACCAGTTCAACTTCAGGCTGAGTTTCATGAAAAGATCAGCCTGCAATACATAGCAAGACCTCATCTCCAAATGAATGAATGCATGAATGAATCAACCAGTCAAAAGCTAGGCTTAGTGGCACACACCTCCAATCCTAGCATTGAGGGGCTGCTACCCTGGACAACATAGTGAGTTCCAGGGTAGCTTATATGAGACCATGACTCAAAAATAAACAAACAAACAAATAAATAAATAAATAGACCATTCGTGCCGGGCAGTGGTGGCGCATGCCTTTAATCCCAGCACTTGGGAGGCAGAGGCAGGCGGATTTCTGAGTTCGAGGCCAGCCTGGTCTACAGATTGAGTTCCAGGACAGCCAGGGCTACACAGAGAAACTCTGTCTCGAAAAACAAAAAAAACAAAAAACAAAAAAAAGATGAGATTAAGTTAAAAATGAGGCTATCTCCATAGACCCTAATCTAATCTGAATGGTGTCCTAAGAGGAAAGCGGTTCCCATTCAAACAGCAGAAGCTGGGGACACAAGGAGATGTGAGACCATCCGAGAACACAGAATGCAGTGCTAAGGAAAGAGACCTCAGGGGAAAAAACCATAAAGCCAAACCTTCCAATACCTTGACTGACTGGCTCCAGTACTGAGAACATCCTTGTCTGTTGCTTAAAACGCTCAATTGATATCATTTTGTTATGGCAGCCCAAGCTAATATGAGGGGACTATGAAGTTACTGGCAGGATTTATGGGGTAAGTGATAGGGTGATCTTGAAGGGAGGCCTGTGGAGTGAGTTCTAGGTTCGACGGGTAAATTATGACCGTGTGTGGAGTCAGTCGGTGTTAAGGGCTTGTAAGGGCAGGCATGGTATACTTGTGTGATGACAGAGCACTACAGATGATGAAGTAATGAGAGAGATTTGTGGAGCTAGTTATAGGACATTTCTGGGGTTAGTAATTAGATATCTCTCAGTGTTATAGTTAAAGACATTTTATTTCCTGGTTTTAGACATTGCCACCATCACGGATTCCCCTGCTTTCTCTTCGATCTTTTCCCTATGGTCCCTGGCAGTGGTTCCACATGTTCCCTACCTTTTCTGACTCTAGCCCTTTGTGGGCTCACTCATCAGGTCTCAGTGTGACAAATCCGATAGTTCGGACCCTCCAACCTGTGCGAGGAGGAGGATTGGATTCTTCTGGTAAGTCAGGAGAGCCCCTCATCAGCAGGGTCCCAGCCCACTCTCCGGATTCTTAGTTATTCTTGCTCTTAATTTTCATGACTTTGTTGTCCAGCATGCTCTGGGCATTAGTGAGATGCTTTATGGCATCAAGCACAAGGATGCTTGGTACCACCAACCATATGGCATTCATGATAACAAAGTAGAACCAGAAATAAATGGGGTGGCCTATCTCCCCATGCTGGAATCCATTGAGTAGCTCTGTCAGGAAGTACAGCACATCCCCGTATATCTGGCCTGTGGGAGGCAAGAGAAGGAAAAGCCCTCGTGAGGACAAGGAGGCTAAGCCAGGCTCTACTCCATGACATTCCCCAAGGCAATCCTTCAAAATAACTCAGCCCACAGTCTGAAACCAAAGCTGAAATCTGACATAATGAGGTACGCATGCCAGAAATCAGTTTGGAGGCTCTTTTCCGTTCTTGCTTTCTTCTTCCCAACCCTCCTTCCCTCTACACCCCACCCCCCGTATATGAGAGACAGAGAGACAGAGACAGAGAGGAGAGAGAGAGAGAGAGAGAGAGAGAGAGAGAGAGAGACTTGCTATGTAGTCTAGGTTGACCTCAAACTCACAATCTTGCCTCAGACTTCTGAATGCTAGGATTATATGCATGTACTCATGTACCATCACACCCAGAAGGAGCATGGAGACTTCAACTCAGGGCAGTTCATCCTAGAACTGAAGGTAAGCTTAAAATCCTAGAATGCATGACAACTTGGGATTTCAGAACTAAAGAGAGCTCATGTAAGCAAACAAAAGAAAGCTAACACTCCAGTTCCTGGTTGTGGACCCAAGATCTTTGGGCAGCATGGACTATATCATGTAACCTTCGTAGGAAACTCTGATGGAGTAAGAAGAGAAATATGGACTGGAGAGGTGGCTCAGCGGTTAAGAGCACTGACTGCTCTTCCAGAGGTCCTGAGTTCAATTCCCAGCAACCACATGGTGGCTCACAACCATCTGTAATGGGATCTGATGCCCTCTTCTGGTGTGTCTAAAGACAGCGATGTACTCACATAAAATAAATAAATCTTTTTAAAACAAGTTATTTATAAAAGAAGAAGAAGAAGAAGAAGAAGAAGAAGAAGAAGAAGAAGAAGAAGAAGAAGAAGAAGAAGGAGAAAAATATACACTCCTGCTGGAGAGGCAAGCACAGAGAGGGATTTGGGTGTTTCAAGACACCAAGGAGCTTATAACTGAGCATGTCTCACCCCTGAATGGACACTTAGGAGATCTCACCCATGGGGATGTGCCCATGTTTACGGATTCCCCCAGTAACCCTTGAAGTGCCAGGTATAGGCTTTCTCACCCATAGAGACCACAAGCTGTAGAACAAAGCGGAAGGGTTGATGGCGGAGAAAGGCAATCACTACCCATAAGCTGAGTGGTCCCCAGAGACAAGCTGTGACAGTCTCCATAGAGACGATGAAGTTGTCACTACTGCAAGAGAAAAAGATAGACACTGGCATCATTGTGCCCTTGTTAATGTCCCCAACTCATCATTGTCACAAACCAATGCAGGTTTCCACTGAGAGAGGCAAAATACTTACAGGATATATCGGCTGTCTCCCTTGGAATACTCTTTCCCTGAGGGGAACAGAGGTACATGAAGAATCATGTCAGGAAATGGAATTCATATCTATGATAATCACTGTAAGACAACAACCGTTATAATACTTTGTACAACGGAGGTAGTAGTTTTGCTTCTAAGGTGTGTGTTTATATAGTCTGTGTAAAGACTCATATGGAAGGCAGAGACAGGCAGATTTCTGAGTTCGAGGCCAGCCTGGTCTACAGAGTGAGTTCCAGGACAGCCAGGGCTACACAGAGAAACCCTGTCTCGAAAAACCAAAAAAAAAAAAAAAAAAAAAAAAAGAAAGAAAGAAAGAAAGAAAAAGCAAATTAAAACCACAGTGAATCATCACACTGTTTAGAGGGACTAAACTTTAGGAAACACATGACAACACCAGGGGGATGTGGAGGAACCAGAATTCTGCTGTTTCACCGATGGGACTGTAACCGTACAATCATTTCTGAGAACAGTTTGGTAGGGTTCTCTCCCAACCCAAGGCCTTGAATGTACCAAGTAAGCACTATAGTGCTGAGCCACGCCCCTAAAACTGTAACCATAGCTACCACAAGACCCAGCCATTCACCTATACATGGTTATCTAAGATAAATGAAAACAGCTGTTTGTATGTATGTGTATGGATGTGTGCGTGTGTGTGCGTGTGTGTGCGTGTGTGTGCGTGTGTGTGCGTGTGTAAAATAAAATGCTCATAGCAGCTTTATTCATGGGCCCAAAAGACATTGCCAAGAATACAGAAGTCTTGGGGGAAATACCCTTCAGTACTGTACAAGCCAAATAATTTTATAACATTTATGCTTTGAAAGTGCTTTATGAAATGAGGAGTGACCCCAGTTTTAAAAGCAACATTTGGAAGTGCATGTACACCATGATACTGCCATTTATATGACTCATTCGAATAAATGTGCAAGCAAACACTTAACAGGCTGGGTGTGGCTGGCAGAGATCTTTAATCCCAGCATCTGGGAGGCAGAGGCAGGAAAATTTCTGAATTCAAGATTAGCCTTGTCTACATAGAGTTTCAGGCCAGCCAAAGCTATACAATGAAGTCTTGTCTCAAAGCAAATAAACAGGTTTGGGTTGTGGAGAGATAATTTAAAGATTAGTTGCTGCCCTTGCAGGTGATCTGGATTCATTGCCTACTTGGAGGCTCCCAAATGTGCCTAACTGGATGGGATCCAAGCACTTGAGAAGCAGAACCAATTGATCTGTGTGAATTCAAGGCCAGCTTGATCTACCCAGCAAATTCCAAACAAGTCAGGTTTGTGTAAGACATATATATATATATGATATATATATATTTATCATATATATATATTTATCATATATATATTTATCATATATATATATATGTCTTTATATATAAAATAAATTTCTAAAAGGCCTATGGTGAACAGTGCATGTGTGGAGAGATGGTTCAGATCACTGACTGCAGGGGCTGGAGAGATGGCTCAGTGCTCTTAAGAGCACTGACTGCTCTTTCAGAGGTCCTGAGTTCAATTCCCAGCAACCACATGGTGGTTCACAGCCATTTGTGATGGGATCTGATGCCCTCTTCTGGTGTGTCTGAAGACAGTGACTATATATATATAATAAATTAATTTAAATAAATAAAAGGATTAAAAAGAAAAGCCCAGCCATCCTTAATTTCAGTTTCAGGGGATGTGGTGCCTTCTTCCTGTCTCCATGGGCATAAACACATACGTGCAAGAGCATTACCCTCATAAACAGAAAATAAAAATTAATCAATTTTAAAAATAAAACTAAAGAATCTCAGCCCAGAAAACAACTGCTCAGGCTTTTAAAAAAGTTAACAGAATTAGAAAAAAAAAAAAAAGAGAGAGAAAGCTTTGGTGAGTAGGTAACCACCCAAGTTACTCTTCACCCAGAAAACTCCCTCCCACCACACAAGAACTCAGGACTCACACAGTTGGGACAAGAAAGCTTGGTCTTCGAGAATGATGTCATGGTAGAAAGAGAACCAGCCCTCGATCACAAAGTGAATGAATGTACACACAGCAAACCAGCACAGGGCCAGTCGACGCCCAGTTCCAAGTGGGACAACGGAAGCTCTGCTAGACAGCAGCCATGTGATCACAATCAGGCCCCCAGAGATGGAGAATAGGCCAGCTAGGATATGACCAGTCGGGAGGTTATTAGGCACGAAGTTGTCCAGCTTCAGGTGCCTGGGCCAGTACGGGTGCAAGGGGACCATATTGGTGGTCATGTTTCTATGGGTCGTTCGACGTTTTGTACGTAAACGGAGAAAAAGGGAACAGAAAAACCTGGGCAAACAGAAAGCACATGGTGAGACAAACCAAATCCAAATACTTTTCAACAAGAAATATAAGTGAACTCTACCTATTATTTGACAGAATGACATGTAAGACCGGAGTTTAAAAAGACCAAGCTTAGCTGAACCTGGTGTCACAGGCATTTACGCAATGAGGCCCAGTCCTTGAAGGCAGGTGGATCACTGTAAGTTTGAAGCCAGCCTGGTCTACATAGTGAGTTCCAGGTCAGCTAGGGCTACAAAGTAATACCCTATCTCAGAAGAAAAGGTGGGGAAGGAGAGAGAAAGAAAAAAATCTAATTTTCAGGCATTTCAAGAATATAATTGGGGATGTATCAGTGGTTTAGAGCACTTGATCTTGCAAAGGACCCGAGTTCAATTCCCAACATCCACATGGTGCTCACAACCATCACTAACTCCAGTTCCAGGGGATTCAACACCTTCTTCTGGTTTCTGTGGGCACATACATACATGTAGTCAAATACTCATACATATAAAAATAAAACAAATCTTTAAAAAGGAATATAGCTCAGATTTGAAACCTTATAAAGAATAAAGGCTTGTCTGGCAGGTATAGAGCAACATGAAATAGGCCTGGTTTATGACTGGAGAGCTAGTTAGAAAATCGAGTAGCCACAAGAAGGGAAAAGGTCCTCTTCACTAATTATGTAATAATGTCAGAGATTTTGACATATTTGACAAGGTCACCTGTAAAAGAACTGTAAGTCCTTCTGGGAAACAGCACAAAAAAACTGACTAATGAACTCAAGTCCAATGTCCTTGTCAAATACGCATAAAGATTAAATTGATTAACACGTTTCTCTACCGTCTTCACCTGCAAGTCTGTACTGAAATCTGATCCTCAAGGGCCGTGGATTTAAAAAAAAATAAGTGTACAAGCATACCCTTTCCTTAACATGTCAACTTAGTTATAACCCTGCCTGGTAGCACATACCTGAAATCCCAAGATTCTGGGGGCTGAAGCTGAAGGATTGTCATAGCTAGCCTGGTCTACATAGAAAGTTCAGGGTAGCCGAGCAGTGGAGGCGCACGAGAGGCAGAGCAGGCGGATTTCTGAGCTTGAGGCCAGTCTGGTCTACAGAGTGAGTTCCAGGACAGCGAGGGCTACACAGAGAAACCTTGTCTTGAAAAAAACAAACAAACGAAAGGAAGAAAGAAAGAAAGATCAGGGTATCCAGAGCTACATAGCAAGATACTATATTCAAATAAACAATCATAGAGATTAAATAGCTTCCAAGACCTCCAAGTCAGATAAACAGCTTCTGCGGGGCACCTAGATGCTTTGCTTTCCGAACACTCGTTTGTCAAGTGCAGCTTGCCTTTCTGCTTTAAACAACTCACTAACATCGCTTCATCGTGATACATCTTAACATTTTCTTACACAGCAGGTTCCAAGGCCTCTCGTGCACCTAGGCAGAAGCTCCTGAGGCTCTTAAGAGGAATAATCAGGCTGCACTGATATTCTTGTTGCTAGTCACAGAGTATGGTTAGTCTGGTGGGAGAGTCACTGTCACCATGCCAAGTCCTAGCACTTAGGGGCTCAGTTTGTTGGAAAGACACAAGAATATAGTCTGGGTGCACTGCAGGGTCCAGTGGCTGGGATTTAACTGGATGCTACATCCACCCGCGGGGTTGCAGAGATAACCAATCAGAGCTGTGGCCCCAAGCACCGCTCTTCAAAAGCAAGACTTCAGGCAATTAGTTTGCCACCCTGCCAACAAGCCAGGAGTAGCAAAGGCAGGGGTCTCACGGGCGGCGCAACCAAGAGAAAGGGGAACCAAGCCCAGAGACCACCAATCACAACCAGAACCTTCCACTGTAGCTGCCCAACGAGAGGGGGAGTCTTCCGTCGTCTGGACAACCGATTTAGGGCCCGAGTTCCGCGCAGGCGCAGGGTAGGGCAGGGCTAGTAGGCAAACAACTGTCGTGGAGGGTCTGGGCACTTGGAGGGACTGGAGTAAGTTGGCTGTCGGAGGGCACTCACCCCAGGCGGCGCGATCGCAGGGCAACCTCCTAAAACACGCTTGCGACTTCCCAGGAAGACCGGCAGGCTCCCTAACAGCCCCAGTTCCGCTCCGCTCTCTCGCTTCCCCGCCCGATGGAGCGGACCAATAGTGAAGTGGAGAAGGTGGCTTCTGCCAATAGGAGTCCTCCGTATGTCTCAGGCCCTGTCCTCGCCTGTGGTGTCATCCTCCCAGTTGGCTGAGACCAAGTCAGGAGTCGGGTGGAGACCTCCAAGGTCTGTAGGCACTTTCTGCGGATAGCAAAATATGCTATTCTGAGCTTCAATTTCCCTGCCCCCTTATCAATTGCACAAGATGAGGCTAATGAAATGGTAAATCCTCAACAATTGCTAGGGAACCGGAGTTGCGTGGTCTTCTAAGTTTTCTAGTCATCCATCAGTTTCCGGACCCATTCTTAGCCCGAATGCAAAGAAAATACGACAGGTGGATTACATTCAGCACAAACCTAGCGCCCACTAGAGCTCAGAACTCTCCAGTCCTAACATCATCGGGCACCCTCAAACCCTCACTCCTGCTGAGCAGTTGGTGTGGAGACTCTTAACTGTGCCGGTTCTTAAGAGCCAAAGAGAATGACATGACGCTAAACAAGTTGGCAAACAGACCTCGTCAACATTCAGTCAGAAAACAGGTCCACCTAAAACTGCCAGTTTAACCTATAACCCTTAATCCTAAATACCAGTAGGCATCAACCCTTCTTCTGTTTTGCCTTCCCCCGTCCTCTGTCCTAATCTGAGGAACTAATCGGAATAGGGGTCCCTCAGTTCTCCATCAAGTGTTTTTATTGTCTCCTCCACAAAATCTGTTCCTGCTCTACACTAGCAGGATCGGGACCCTGCCATCCTGGACTCATTAGCCAATCACAGACCATCTTGAATTCATCGCGAATAGATCACAATTTTCCCTCTCCACGATTTTCAGTTTCCAAACCCTTATCTGTGGTGGAATTTCTTTGCTTTCTCCTTTCCCCCTCTGATCAGTGAAGAATGAGCCTGTTGTGTAATTTCTACTTTTATTTGACAATAACAAACTGCATATAAAAAAGGGAGAAGGCAGGTGCGGAGGCCCTAGATCTGCTCCTCTCTGCTTCCCCAAGTATCCACCGTTCCTAGGCCCCAACAAGGACTACCCCCTTCCTGCCTGGCGGTGGGGTGAAGATTGACAGGCATGGAAAGGCTGTGTGTGTTTGTTTGTTATGTGGAAGGGTGTTGGGGCTCAAGAATGGAGAGGGAACAAGGAGTAGAGAGAGGGCCTTCCCTCATCCCCCATCAGAGTTGGCACCCTAAGGACGGGTATTGAAGGGGATTATGAAGGTCATATGTCTCAGCCTATGAGACGGTAGAAGATCCAGCATCCAAAAGTGACCCAGTGACTGGCCCAGCTGAGCTCTGACCACTTGTGGACAGTGTATGCCATACCGTAGCCCTGTGGGAGAGAAACAAGTCATGATTTTGAAATTGAACAAGGACAGAGAGTCTTAGGAAAACCCATCTCTTGCCCAAGGATCTTGGGTACTTCATATTACTGAGTAACAGAAGGGTCTAGGTACCTATTAAGGGTGACCAGATATAGTTTGGTTTCTTCTTTAAAGATCATTTTAAGGGGCTGAGTATACAGCTTGATGGGAGGGTCTACATGGGGGATGCCCTAGGTTTTGATTTCCAGGACACCAAAAAGAGTCATTTTAAAAACAAGACACTGTGCTAGATGTGGTGGGTCATGCTTGTCACTGAAGTCATTTGTATATGAAATCACTGGAAATCTGAGTGTTTACCAATAAGGGATAAAGTAAACCATGTCAAGTTCTTGCAATGAAAAAAAAAGGGGGGGGGAAGACTTTGTGCTTAAATAATTGGGGGAAGCCAGAAGTGGTGATGAACAACTTTAGTCCCAGCACTCAGCACTTGGGAGGCATTGGCAGGTGGATTTCTGAGTTTGATGCCAGCCTGGTCTACAGAGTGAGTTCCAGGACAGACAGGGCTACACAGAGAAACCCTGTCTCAAGGGGAAAACACTAGGGGAAAGAAATTAAAATATAGCGTGTGTATGTTTGATATGCTCTGAGGAAGAGATTTAATAAATGAATAAAAATGAATGTGTGGACATTTTGCAGTGAATTGCTACAATACTTACTGTTTTAGGGTGCTAAGGATCACATTCCAAACATGGCAGTCAAGGGCTCTACCACTGAGCTATACTCCCAGCCCTAAAGTTTTTGTTTTTGTTTTTGTTTTCTCAAGGCAGGGTTTCCCTGTGTAGCTCTGGCTGGCCTGAAGCTTACTATGTAGACCAGGCTGGCCTCAAACTCAGAAATCCACCTGCCTCTGCCTCCTGAGTGCTGGGACTAAAATCATGTATCATTACACCCAGCACTTAAATGTTTTTAAGAAATGTTAAAGCCTATGTCAGTGTTGGTGGTGTGTGCCTGTAATATCATCGATTTGGGAGGCTGAAGCAAGGAGGGTCTTTTTCTCTAAAAAGAAACCAAAGTGGGCATGATGCTAACATATATAATCTCTTTTTCTCAAGACAGGGTTTTTCTGTGTGGCCTTGCCGTCCAGTAACTTGATCTGTAGACCAGGCTGGCCTTGAATGTTAGAGATCTGCCTGCCTCTGCCTCCTGAGTGCTGGGATCAAAGGCATGCACCATCATGCCCGGAGACACAAGTAATCTTCACACTAGGGAGACTGAGATTTGACAAACACCTTTCAAGCCAGCTTGAACTGATACTGAGTCCAGGACTGAAATAACAACAAAACAGAAATAAAAAAAACACTCAGAGTTTTGCTTACTTACTTTTTTAGGAGACAGGGTTTCTCTGTGTAACCCTGGCTGTCCTAGAACTCAGGACAGCCTATGGAACTTGCTTCATGGACCAAGCTGACCTTGATCTCAGAGACAAGGCCTGCCTCTGTCTCCTGAGTGCTGGGAGTATACCTCACCATGCCTAGCTGCAAACCCAGATTTTCTATACTCAATTGGAATGAAAAAAATTTTAAATGTCTGTAATTAGGAAAATAAAATGAAGTTTTATTTCCAATTAAGACTTTAAAAATTGGGGAGAGATGGCTCAGCAGTTAAGAACGTTGGCTGCTCTTCCAGAAGTCCAGTGGAGTGGGAGATTTCAATTTCCAGCATCTACATGGTAGCTAACAGCCATCTGTAACTGTAGTCCTGTGCGATATGATGCTTTCCTCTGGTGTACATACATGCAGACAAAATACCCATATACATAAAATATATAAGTAAATCTTTTTTAAAAAACTTTTTAAAAAGTACTTCAAGGCTAACCTGGTCTACATAGTGAGTTCCAGGACAGCCATGGCTATACTGAGAAACCCTGTCTTAAAAGTTTGAGACTTGAAACAATGACATCCTATCTCAAAAGAAAAACAAAAAGAAAGAGACTTAACCAAAAGAAAAGCAAATTTTAGATTTCTTCAAAAGCCATATAAACTAATTTTCAAATTGAGAATTCTTTAAAAAGCAGGGTCTCAATTATGTGGCAACACTCCTGGGCTCACATGACATCCCTGCCTCAGCATCCCAAGTAGCTGGCACCTGTACGTGTGCATCACCACTCCAAGGAACATAACATTTTAAAGCAGAACCTAGGGCTATCGATGTGGCTCAAATGGCACAAGGGAAGCGCCGGACTCCATCCCCAGCACAGCATAAACTGGGCCTAGAGGCTCGGGTCTATAATGTACCATACAGGAAGGGGGCAGGATGATTAAAGTCAAGGTTGTCTTTGGTTCCATAATAAACTTGAGACCAGTCTGGGCTATATGAGTCCCTCTCCCTCTCCTTCTCCCTCTTTGAGTCTCTCTCTCTCTCTCTCTCTCTCTCTCTCTCTCTCTCTGTGAGTCTCTGTCTCTGTCTCTGTCTCTGTCTCTCTCTCTCTCTCACACACACACACACACACACACACAGCTGGGGTACGTAACACAGTAAGAGTGCTTACATGTCTTTCATCTCTTGGTTTGATCTCTAGCTGCCCACAAAACGGTTTGGTGGTGCATGCCTGCAATCCCAGCCCATTGGGAAGTGCAGGCAGGAGGATCACCTTGGCTAAATACTGAGTTGGAGGCCAGCCTGGAATACCTGAGACCCTGTCTCAATCCAAGCTGCAAACAAAAGTAAAACCTGGGGCTAGGAGGTATAGCAAGTGTATCTAACATGAGGGAGGGCCTGGGTTCAGTTCCTGGTAGTTAAAAAAAGAGAAAAGCCTGGATTTTGTATTCTATTGCAATAGAATGAATTTCAGAGGGTAAGTGAGTAAATATGGCAGTTTACTCAAAGGAAAAAGCCAGTATGACTACATTTGAGAGACAGTGGGGCCGGGCTGTGGTGGCGCACGCCTTTAATCCCAGCACTTGGGAGGCAGAGGCAGGCAGATTTCTGAGTTCGAGGCCAGCCTGGTCTACAGAGTGAGTTTCAGGACAGCCAGAGCTACACAGAGAAACCCTGTCTCGAAAAAAACAAATGGGGGGGGGGTGAAGATGGAGGAAGGCATTTGTACAAGCTAAGACACATGATCCTGGCTCGTTCTCATTGTCTTGGTCTTCAAGGTTCCCCCAAACAGTACCTGCCATCCCTGGTTCACCTCCCAGCCCAGGGCCCCACCTCACCTGCTCCTCTGTGGTGTCGTCCACATCGACATCAAACAGGGAGCCCAGGTAGGCCAGGTGGAAGATAGCCAGGGCCCCAAAGAGCAAGTTTAAGGCTCGTACCCCTAGGCCCTGTGGGGGACAGATGGATATATTTGGCAGCTGGACTTGCTCACTGTCCCCCACCACCACCTGTGCAGGGAAGCCCAGGGGGAACACAAGGCACTGTGGGTCCCAGGATGCCCAGGGTACCCCAAGATAGGAAAGAGATGGTTCAAAGAGTCTCTTATGGGAGCTCAGAGGTATCCAAGGACGAGGGTGTTGGTAACCACGAGGGCGTCCAGGTTAGGGGAGATGCGAGCGTTCAGGCAGAGGAGCAAGAATGTGGGGCTTTGAGCCAGGGGTTATGGTGATGAGCATCCTTGCCGGGTGGGAGACAAATGTGAAGTTGTCTGCATTTTTTTATGGCAAATAGAATGAAAACAACAACAAACCCAAAGCATATCCCGCCCTGACCTAGAGGACCCATCTTTCCCTTCCCCCTCACTCTCTGCTCAAGCCGCACTGGCCTCCTTCCTCACTGTTGCTCAGAGGCCCATGTTCGGGTGAGGCTTTTTACACTGGGCATCCCCTTTTCCTGACCTTCCCAAAGAAAAAGGAAAGCACAGCCACCATACTTCCCCTTTCTCTTCTACTTAGTGCTACTAGCAACCTCACAAACTATTCTTAGCTTTGACTGACTTTCCTGTCTTCCCAATTAAAATCTTTGTCCCACAGGACCAGAACTTTGGCCTGCTTTAGTTCACCACTTTGTCTCCAGCACCTAGAACCAGCAGGTGCTCAATAAATGTTCAGTGGGGGAAACGAATGCCAGGTGTGTATACAGCAGGTGCTCAAGAAATGCCTGTTAGAGAAACAGATGCCAGTGAATAGAGGCGAGGTTTTAAGGATGGCTCAGGTACCAGAAGAGGAGGCTGGGCACCCGGAGACAGATACAAGATGGAGACAGAAGTGACATTTTTGAAGGGCAGTGTTGGGTACAAGGTTACCCATGATGAACCCTCACCAAGCGATGCCGATGTGAACAGTCTGGCAGACAACGCTTCGACAAGATGCAGGCACTAAGGATCTGAGCCAGGCGCTTTCTGAGGACTGGACAGTATGGAAAGGTTAGCCTTTGGGAACATCGGCTCCAGCCTCCCATGAACCTTCCACCTGGACTGTGCCGGGCTCTGTCTGCACTTACCATGTTCCACATATGTGATAAATGCCAGGGACAGCAGCACGGCAGCCAGGTGGAAACTGAAGCCCTAGAGACCCGGACAAGGGGACAAGGAGAATGAAGAGGAGGCTCTGAGTTCCCCACCCAGCTTCCCTAGATCCAGTCTGTCTTGCTTACATGCAGGAGGGCACTGGCTGCATAGGTGACCAGCACAGCGGAGAAGGTCCCCAGGCGGAGGGCATTTTTGAAAACATCTGCAGGTGGGAGAGACACAGGTCAAGATTTCTGGAACTTCCACCAGTTTTTCCAGAAAGTCTCATGTAGGATGATAACCATAATCTGTAGGGACCCTCAGGATAACGTCTTTACGATGTCCTCAACTGTCACAAGCCTGAAAATGAACTCCCAGTCTTCCACTATGCTTTGACCAGACTCCCCAAGGTCAGTCAATGCCAACCCTGCAAGCTTCCAGGTCCTCAGGGGAAAAGTCTACCTTCCCACACAGCCACATTCTTAGCAAATCTAATCAGCTCTTCCTTCAGAAGCCCACTTCTCACCACGGGCTGTTGCCACCACTACTGCTAATTCTCAATCAGCTACAGTGGTCCCTCACTGACTGCTCTCACCCTCTGTCTTCCCTCCAAAGGGATCCAGTTACAAAAAAAAAAAAAAAAGCCAAAGGGAATCAGTTAAGATCCAAATATCCAGCCAGGCAGTGGTGGCGCACACCTTTAATCCCAGCACTCTGGAGACAGAGACAGGTGGATTTCTGAGTTTGAGGCCAGCCTGGTTTACAGAGTGAGTTCCAGGACAGCAAAGAAAAGAAAAAAGATCCAAATATCCAAAAGACTCCTTGGATCCCAGCCTTGCCCAGAGTGACCGTCTCTCAAAGAAAAAGCCAAAGGCTTCTCAGTGGTCCAGGAGCCTCTTGAGGGTCTCGCTGAACTCATGTCCTACTACTACATCTCCATGAGCCTGCCCAAAGACCCTGATTCTTCTGGGGATGCAACTCAGAGGCTTGCAATGGTTCACCATGGAGCCATGATCCCATTCCCTCAATGACCGTCTTGCTGTCTCTCATATACACCAGGCAAACACCCACCTCAGGACCTTTGCACCTGCTGTTCTCATCATCTGTCCCATTCCTCCCCCATATTCCTTGCTTTTTCACTTTCCTCAGTGAAACATTCCCTGGATAAATTATTTATAATTTCCAAACCACTCCCCATTCCCTCTTTTCCGTTTCAACATTATGATTTACTGTGGCATTTACCACTACCTGGCTTATTGCATAATCTTTGTTATTTATTATCACTCTCCAAATTGACAGTTCTACCAGGTTAGCAAATGTTGTGTGGTTTTGTTGCTATCCCTAATATATCTCATTTTTGAGACAGGATCTCATGTATCCTCAAGGTTGACTTAAAACAGCATTATGTAGCTGAGGATGACTTTGGATTTCTGGCCCTCTAGCCCTCACCTCTATAGAGCTGGGACTACGGGCAGGTACACACCCAGTTTTTACGTGGTGCTAGGGATCAAATCTTGGGCTCCGTGAAGGCTAGGCAAGCATTCTACAAACTGAAATACACTGACAGCCCGTGATGCATCCTGAGTGCCCATCACACAGTAGCTGCTCGGTAAATGTTTGCTGTACAAATGTATGAAAAAGGCCCTGGGTCACGGACTATTCTGGAGTGGTGACTTGGTGACTCACAATTATTTAACCAATAAGACATGGGCAGGTTCCAGCTTGTGACAACTTCCACCATGGACCGGGGCAGCTCCACATTCATCGGTCTAGAGACTGTCAGGTCCCTATGGGCAAAAACAGACATTCCATTTCTGTTGGAATCTCAAGCTATCTGGCTGCAATGTTTTGTTTTTTTTTTTGTCTTGACTGGTCCCTTCCCAGGAGCACCTCCCACCTCCCTACAGTTCCTCCAGGCAGCACCCTGTGGGAGAAGGGGCCCCAAAGCCCTCCCCACCATTCCAGGTGGTCCTTCTCCTCCGTGAAGCCAGCCCCGGCCAATGTGGCTGTGGCCTCAGACAGAAAGCCCACAAAATAGTTGCTGAAGTGGAAGGAGACAGCACTCTCGTAGGCTCGTAGCCACCTGTGAAGGGCCAGGAAGAGACGCATTACATTTGGGCCCTGACACGATGCCCCCCATGTTTCACGGCATCCCGGCCTTCTGGACTCACCTTACCATGGTGCCCCTAGGGCCCCAAGGGGTCAGGAATGCAGCAGAGAAGAGAGAAAAGAGAGTCAGAGAGGGCCTGGAAGTTGGCCTGAGTTCTTCATAGATAAGACAGAAACATGGTAGCAAAAGAGGCAGACTATGATGGTCACACACATACATTGTCAGGTGATTGGTTTCACGTGGCTCATATGAATAGGTGAGCTGGCATATGACATGGCCCTCCACACTAAAATGGCCACACAGCCAGACAAAAAGGTTCTCAGCCTCACGGCTCTCTAACCAGATGTTGTCACCTTCTAAGACAATAAAATAAAACCGTAGTGAGATACAGAGACAGTTAAATGCTCAGTGTGCACACATACACTGTCAATTTCACAGACAGTGTCAAAAGCAGAGGGCATCATGCACATAGGTGCTTCAATTAGACCTGGGCTTTGTGCCCAGCTGTTTATCTCAGGAACACTGGTCAGTTGATTCCAATATTTGGAGTCTGTCCCTCCCCTCCCACCTCTCTCTTGAGCGCTCTCTCTCTCTCTGTCTCTGTGATTTTTTTCCTCTTTTTGAGATAGGATTTCTTTGTGTAGCCCTAGCAGTCCCAGAACTTCCTTTGTAGATCAGGCTGGCCTTGAACTCAGAGATCCACCTGCCTTTGCCTCCCGAACACTGGAATTAAAGATGTGTGCCACTACTGCCCGGCTACTTTTTGGAGTCTCTCTCGTTCTGTATCAGACATAACCAGGAGCCAGTGAGTAAGGGTAGGGAGTCACACAATCAAACCGCTAGCAAGCAGCTAGATACAGTCCTGGGCAAACACAGACACAGGCTCATAGCTTGTCAGAATCCTTTACTCAGGCAGCAGCAAGCAGTCTGAGAAGGCAGACAAACTGGCAGAGTCAATCATAAGCAGGTACACTGCATGCTGTGCAGGCAAACCAGAGTTACAGATAAGCCACAATCATCAACTGTGGTTTACCCTAGCCAGTGACAGCCACACAAGCCCACCACTGACAATGCACAGTCCAGCCAGTCAGGATTCTCAGTCCCACACTCAGGGAGTCAATGGCCACAGGCAAACAATTCATCTCTGTTATCTGGAGTCACAGACAGTTTAGAGTCACCAACAAATGCACAGTTGCCACTTGCCATTACAGTCACATAACTTGTTTCTAGTGGTACAACAAAAGGACATCCAGACACAATAGTGTTGGAGTGTCAGTCACACATGTAGTCACAGAGCCAAATCTTAGTCAAACAGACATCCAAAGACAGACACACTTGGTCTCTGTTCGGTAATGGGGTAGATGGTCATCAAATTCAGATGTCTGGAAGTAATTGGTCCAAGGCTCTGACCCAGCCCTGGTCAGCCCACTTGCCCTCAGCACCTGCCCTCATTTACCTGGCTTTGCGTTTCTTGCTGTAGTAACAGAAGACAGACAGAAGCATTAAGAGACAGGCTCAGAATTGGGAAGACCCAGCCTTCTACCCAACCCCCTCACTGCTACACAGGGGCCTTGAAGGCTGTGCTCACTTGCGAAGGAGTCGGTCACCGTCGAGGGGGATGAAGTAGGGGAAGAGGTAGGGGCCCACACAAGTGGACAGTACAAGGCACAGCAGGGCCAGCGCCAGGCTCCGGGCCACCTTCTTCAGCCATCGGCGGCTCTGTGGGATCAAGGATCCATGAGCACTGCCCCATGGCGGCTCCCACAGTCCCTGCCCACCTGGCCACCCAGGAGCTCACCAGTGGGCGGCCTTGGACAGCCTGTAGGTAGCTGTGGAAGGATATCCAGGGCCCAAAGACGATGGTGCCCACAAAGTAGAGGTAGCCCATGAACTCCACAGGTGAGGGCACTGCACCCACCTCGCCCCGGTCCAGGTCGAAGCCCAGAGACACCGCCTTCATGGCCACGATCATCTGGGCCCCTATGTGTGGGGCCCATGGTCAAGTGTATGGATAAGATATGATAGGGTGCACCACGTGTCAGGTGAGAGGAAAAGGGAGACACAGTGATAGGTAGAAAGAAACAGAGACAAAGATGTCAGGGGAAGGGGAAGCCTGCACTGTATGGTGGTTGGTTTATGAAGGGGAAAAGTCCAGGAGGGCTCTTAGGGCAAGAGGGAGGGCAGAACTACCCACCTCGCATCTTGTGCCATGTCACGGTGTCCACCATGTGCATCTCACTGAGGAAAAAAGGTGATGGTCTTGGCCCTATGCCTCCTAGGGCTTTGGACACTACAAGGGCCACCGAGGCATTGGAGGTGTTCTGCCTTCCTAACCCACATAACACATTAAGAAAAAAAAAATCCCCAAGACCCCCTCCTCCAGGGGAAGCCCATGTTCAACCTATCCTGTAGAGTCTCATAGACATGTGTTTCAGGTCTCCTTCAGGGACACTAGTCACCCTTTCTGGTACCATCTCCTTGCAGAAATGATGGTCCCTGACTCCTCTTTGGCTTTACAATCCTATCTTGGGCCACTTCATCAAGGCCTTGGGGACCCCGCCTGCCTTCTGCCAACAGGAGGAGGGTGAGGATGCACACCCATACCCCATGAGCAGGTAGATGAGGATGGTGACGGAGAGGAAGACGCCTCGGTGGGAGGAATGTCGGCAGAGGAACAGCACGAGGTAGCACAGGAGGCTCAGCAGCACGACCCAAACCATGTGCAGCTGGAAGAAGTGGTAGAGGCTGAAGAAGCCACCTGCCACGGTGCTTGCATGCTTCAGGTAAGACGGTAACCCTTAGGGTAAGAGGGAGAGAGAGAGACAGAGACAGGGGGGGAAACAAGAAGCCGGGGGTTGGTAGGTTGGCAAGAGAGAAAGGACTTGGGCAATAGGGCCCAGTCTGGGCAAAAGCCTAGAGTGTGCTGGGGTCTAAGGGGACCCAAAGCTGGTACTGGAGAGCTGGCATGTGTGGCAAGGTCTGGATTTAAAAAGTAACGTCTACTAAGGACATTTTAGGGACCCTGAAAGGAAAATTATCAATTGATGTTGGACAGGATCGCATCCTGATTAAAACTTCACAGGGATGGGGATGATGAATAAGATGATGGGTCTGTGTGTGTGTGGGGGGGGGTATTTTATTTTCGGGGACCACATACTGAAGGACTTGGAGGGAAGGGTCATGATCCCATCAGGTTATTGAAGTGACTCAGAAAGAGGATGGCTGGATAGACAGGCAGGAAGGCAGGAAGATAGAGCAATCTATTGTGGCCAGCTGTGAACCTAGGGTGATTGACATATATATTACTATTCATTTAGCTTTTCAGTAGCTTTGATATGTACTGAAATAATAAACCTGGTGGGAAAAAGAAAACACCCACTTAAGATGAAAAGGAAAGAGTTGATTAGAGAACCTTTGGTTTTCAGAAATGTCTGAATCCTAGAGGAATCCTGGGGGATTTGGAACTTTCTCATTTGGATATTGACTTTGCTATGATTGTAGAAACATTATAGAATCGAAGAATCCAGAAATTTCACCACGTCCTGATTATAGACATTCATAATGTCAAAATTTTGAAAGTCCAGCATGTGAAAATTTCAACTTGGCAGACTCTTCCTAACTAGTAACTATGACCCTTTGGGATAGGGTACTTGTAACATCAGCATTCCAGGATCTGATTGATAACCTTGGAACACAGACAGTTCAGGATCCCACCATCCCAGAGTGCAGGAATGCTGAAGGTCATGTCTTGGTTTAGCCAGATGTGGCTTGCCATAGTGTGGCCTGAGGTGGCTGTATATAAAGGATGTGCTGTGGTGGAATGGGGTTCAGCTTAATGGGATATGATGGGGCTGGACCCGTAGGGGCCTGGTTTGGCATTGCAGGATGTGGCATGGTAGGATGTGGCAGGGTAAGGGATAGCTTGATACCATGAATGTGAAAGAGAGGATAAAATCTGATGTGCTGGAACACAGTTTGGTAGGCACTTACCCAGCCTCCAAAGGAGGCGGCAGGCGAAGCAGATGGTAAGAAGCAGCCAGATCTGGTCAAGGCCCTGTTGGACAGTAGGCAGGAGACAGCCCTGCAGTAGCTGCTGGAAAAATTCCTGGCGGCTGAAGGTGGCCATTGTGGACCCACACAGATGGATGGACAGATGGATCTGCCAAAAGGAGGACACAGAGGGAGTAAGATGTCCATGAGGCTGCCCACAATCAAGCTTTGGATTTGAGCACTCAGGACTTCAGCTTGGGGCTGCCAACTCCCCAGGGTGCTATTGGAAGGCTTTAGGGAGGATAGATCAGGTACATCGGGCTGAGCCACCAACTGTGATATCAGTGGGTGTTCTGGATGCACTGTGACCCACAGGGAATGAAGGACCTTGTGTATCTTGGATGCTGTGAACAGTCCGGTACAATGATGGTAAAATGATACGTATTCTAGACCTATATATCAAATGGGGAGGAAGAAGTGGGCTCCTTGGTTTCCAAGGTAGTCACTCAACGTGGAGTGCAGAAAGAGGGAGTCTGTGACACTTATGGGCCGTGTGCATCTCTCCTTGTATGGATGTATCCTCCGCGAGCTTCATCTCACCCCACTCAGCAAAAAGCCGCCAACAAAGCCTTGCCCTGGTCTAGGGACTGCAGGAAAAGTGGAAGTGCTGGTAGGGGACATAGCAGGGAGGGAGCCCTATAGGTGATGCGGACGAGGTCCCAGGATAAGGGGTATAAATAGATCCGCGCCCCGGAGGCCAGCTTAAGAATGAGAACGTGGGAACCGCGCGCACACTACTGGAGACCTACCTGGCAGAAAGGAAGCCGTGGTCTGGGGACGGGGACGCGCACTGCTGCCACTGTCGCCACCTCCTCCGGGCAGCCTCCCCCGCAGGCCGCAAGGCCGGGACCAGCAGTGGCTCCCAGGGCGGCGCGGCCGAGCGGGCCCTTTAAATCCCGGGGCGGGCTAGCAGCTGAGTTCCTCCAATCGGAAAGCGGGAGCGGGGCGGGGACCAGGAGGAATGAGCCTGAGCATCGCGAGGAGGAGCAGCAGGGTTGGGGGGCGCGGGGCGCTAGAGCACGTCGGCGCACAGAAGGATCACCGGTGCCCTTTTCAGGCCACTTGCCATTCCAGCTCAGGAACGTTCGGGGCGCAAGAATTTCCTAACTTCCAAGAAAACACTTCCTAATGATTATTATAGAATCCTTGAGAACCAAAATGGAAAAAATAAGGGGAGGGAGGAGGCTAGCCCCTTTTCTGCCAAATGCTCGCCCCTGTAGTCCCTCTAGTATACATACACGTGTGACCCTTGTTACAGCTGGAAAAGTAAGCCGCAGTTCCTCCTTTCCTATCTCTGGAGGAATCTGAAGGTATTTCCAGTCTTCCTTAGCTCCAGGGAACAGATCGAAGCTTTTGTTCTTAATGACTATGTCACCTAGGAACACTCGCTAGGTGCCTCATCGAGCCCCTAAGGGTAAGCAGTAGGCATTTGGTTTATCATTAACTGATTTTGCTTGCTTTAATTCCTCAATAGAATGGGCCCTGTAAAGAAGGTGACCTTAGCTGATATTAAGTGTTCCCGTAAACTAAAAGGAGGCTAAGACCGAGCGCAAAAAAAAAAAAAAAAGGATCTGATAAAGATCTGTATTGGTTTCTGTATATCAACAAAGGGTTTATGCAGCTCTGTTCTCTACAGAACCTACGACGCAATATGGGCTTTCAATTCAATTCTCAGGCTGATGAAACCTTCACTCCCGCGTTGAGCCCGTTTCCCCTAAGGCGCACTTATAGGGCATTAAGGAGCTTAGCTCCAAATGTGAACGTGAACGGAGAAACACACCCAGGTCAATCTTGACCTCATCCTGACCTCAGCAGCTAAGGAAAACAGGTTCTAATAAGATTAATGCCTGGCTGTATGGAGTTAAGGAAGTTGTGCCCATTCACTCTGGGCGGTGTCCCTTTCTGTTAAACAAAAGGACGAGATTAGCAATTCTTGGTTTGGAGAAACTGCCCGGTCTCTGTCCCCACTGTCTGAGGATGCAACCTATGGCCTTGTGCTTTCTAGGTAAAGGCTCAGCCGCTGAGCTTTTTAACACGTACTCAAATGGAGTAAATTAGTAAGTCACGTTTACAAATGAAAAAAATATTTAACACCGTGGGTATGTGTGTGTATAGACACACACATACACACATAAATATTTACATCAGCTAGATGCACAAATACAAGGTCTTTTCCTCTAAAGTACAATACAAGACTGGATGTCTCAATGGTTAAGAGTACTTGCTAAGTACTCATAGGTATAAATAAATTGCACATGCCTTTAATCCCAGTACTCGGGAGGCAGAGACAGGCAGATTTCTGAGTTCGAGGCCAGCCTGGTCTACAGAGTGAATTCCAGGACAGCCAGGGCTACACAGAGAAACCCTGTCTCAAAAAATAAAAAAATTTAAAAAAAGGGGGGGGGGAGGATGGACCCACACCTGCCATGCTAAATGTACGGAGGTCTGAAGCCAACTTGCTGGAGTTAATTCTCCCCTTCTGACATGTGGGTCCTGGGGAGTGAACTCAGATCATCCCTTTTGGCAACCAGTGTCTTAGTCCCCTGAGCCATCTCGACAGCATTCCCCATACCCCCTCCCCACCTTTTTCTTAAAACGGGGTCTTATGTATCCCAGTCTGGACTCAATATATAGCTGAAGATAAACTTGAACTTATGATCCTCTTGCCTGTAAGCCTGGGTCATGAGCTGTGTTATTATTAGCTTTATTTTTGGTTTTGGTCTCCATTTTATTTTATTTTATTTTTGAGACAGGGTTTCTCTGTGTAGCCTTGGCTGTCCTGAAAGATCCTCTTTGACTCTGCCTCCCAAATGCTGGGAGCCACCACTGCCTGGCTAGCCTGATGGGTTTTTCCCATTTGTTTTGTTTTTGTTTGTCTGGATGTTTAGGAAGGATTCAGGTCAGTTCCTGGGAGGAATGTTCTTCATCTTGGATTTATCTGATATGGTTACATTTACATTATGTATTTAGGGCAAGAATTCCACAAAGGTGATGCTGTGTGCTTAGTTATCAGGACTGATTTGGCTCAATTGGTATTTGCTTTAGTCAGTTGATTAAGGGATATCATCCAGGTTTCTCCAAGTCACTTGTACTTTTCCTTGTATCTAGTATCTTCTTGGGAGCCTTTTTTTTGAGACAGCACTTTCTTATCTTGCCTAGGCTATCCCAGCTATTAGGAGATACTGGAGATTGTGTAATTGTTTCTCAACCCCAGAGTAGACACTCAGATTTCGCAATCCCTTGGAGATTCTTGCCGTAGGCGATGTCTAATCTGATGGTGGCCACCAGATAAGAGGACTTGTTTTTTTCCAAGACAGTTTCTCTAGTCCTGGCAGTTCTGGAACTCGTTCTGAAGCCTCAGACTGACAGAGATCTGCTTGCCTCTGCCTGCCTAGTGCTAGGACTGAAGGAGTGTGCCACCACCACCCAGTTTATGATGGCTAGCTACTTTTACTTGGAATAGCTGGGATTTTATGGCCGTTCTGCATAGCACTCAAACTTATTTTAATTGACAGGTTAAAACTAATATTTACTTATGTTTTAGAGATAAAATTTTGCTAGGTTGGCCCCAAATTCCTAGGTTCGAGTGTAGTACCAGGAAAGGGTTAGTGATCTCCCCAAAACAGACAGGAGCCAATCTGATGCAACTCACAGCAGGGCTTGTGCTATTTGAGCTAGATTGGGGCCCCCAGAGTGCCACCATTACGCAGGACAGTTTTGGTGGTGGGGAGCAAGGCTTTATAGAAATCTACAATCGGGGTGTGTGTTAACATCTAATTGGAGAGCTACCATAACCTTTAATATAATTGGCTGGTGCTGGGAGTCATATCATAAACTTAATTTCTGGGGGATTTTGTGGAGAGGTAACCAGGAAGTGTGATATCATTTGAGATGTAAACAAATGCAATGATTAAAAAAACAACTACTTACTTAATTTCTATTTTCCTATGCATTGGCAGTCTTTAGGCAGGGGATGGACTTGTAACCTGGGGGTGCAGATCTGTTGGGGGAAATAACCTGGAGACACTGATCTTGTTGGGGGTGAGCTTAGAGACTGGAGCTAGTTTTGAGGGTTTTTTTTGGGGGGGAGCATAACTTGGAAACTAATGCTAGGTACTGGCCTGTTACTTTACCTGAGTTCACCTAGGTCAGGTTCTCTAAAACTTAAAGCATTTGGCATCTCACAAGTTATCTTTCTTCCTTGGTTTGCTTCCCAAAGCTGGGACCACAAAGATGTGCCACCATTACCCAGCTTGTTTTCCCACATTAAAGGAAAAAAGGGGCGCACGCCTTTAATCCGAGCACTTGGGAGGCAGAGGCAGGTGGATTTCTGAGTTTGAGGCCAGCCTGGTCTACAGAGTGAGTTCCAAGACAGCCAGGGCTACACAGAGAAACCCTGTCTCAAAAAAACAAAAATAAATAAAGGTTCAAATACATGTTTACTCATTTGTCAGCCAAATATGTATAACTCCCCTCGGGGGCCAAGATCCTCTGGAGCTGCCTTTACAGGAGGCTGTGAGCCTCCCTAAATTGAGGTGGAGGAAACCATTAAATTCAAGTCCTTTGGAAGAGCAGTATTATTCTCTTAATTCCTAAGACATCTCTCTGGGCCATTTGTTCTTCTTTTCTGTTTTTAATACCCGCACTTTTTTTTAAAGAACTAAATTGAAGGGCTGGAGAGATGGCTCAGCAGTTAAGAGCACTGACTGCTCTTACTGAAGATCCAGGTTCCAGCACACACATGGCAGCTCACAGCTATCTGAAACTCCAGTTTCCCAAAATCCAATGCCCTTACCTGACCTCCCTGGGCACTGCATGTATATGGTGTATGTTGGGGTTCAGGAATTACCACACAAACCATATGAACCCTGATCTCTGTTAAGCAAGAATAGTTTATTGAACACACACCTAATACTGGTCAGACCAGGGACATAGCTCAGAGTTATCTTAACTATGACAACAGATATCTTTTTCTGTCGGCTTATAAAGGAAAAAGCCATATAAGTCACAAGTTCATAGGCAGGTGTAGGAAGTGCTGCCTGGTGGTCAGCTATGTCTCAAGGTATTTTAAACAGAACAGTTTATATTGACCTTGGAGTTGATGGGTTTTATGTAAAGCTTTGTGGAATTTCTTAAGATTAATAAACCCCATACAGAAGTTCAGAACTTACAGGGTATGTGGTCAGCATGTCCTTGAGCCAAGTCACTTCTCTGTGTCATTGACTGACAGGCATTGTTACAGCAACAATATGAAATAGCTGGCAAGCCGGGCAGTGGTGGCGCACGCCTTTAATCCCATAACTTGGGGGGCAGAGACAGGTGGATTTCTGAGTTCGAGGCAGCCTGGTCTACAGAATGAGTTCCAGGACAGCCAGGGCTACACAGAGAAACCCTGTCTCGAAAAAAACAAAAACAAAAACAAACAAACAAAAAGAAAGAAAGAAAGAAAAGAAATAGCTGGCAGGTGTGGAACAAAATGGCTACAGCTATTCTGGGGGGGGGGGTGGGGCAGACCATAACAGGTTATGGAGGCAAAACACCCATACCCAGAAAATAAAAATAAAAAAAGAAATCTTTAAAAGAGTGAGAGAGAATGATAGAGGAGGCTGGACATGTTGGCATATGCCTTTAATCCCAGCACTTGGGAGGAAGAGACAGGTGGATCTTTGTGAGTTGGAGGCCAGCCTGGTCTACAGAGTGAGTTACAGGACAGCCAGGGCTACACGAAGAAACCCAGTCTCAAAAAACCAAAATAAAATAAAATGGTTTTAAAAGAGGTGAGGACAGAGCTGGAGATGTAGTTCACTTCAAAAACCAAACTCACCGTGATCTAATTTTAGAACATTTCAATTGCTTGAAAAAGAAACTTCATGCCCATTAGTAATCAATTCCCAGCTCCTATTGGCAACACTTTACCACTATTAAATTCTTACTATCAATAAATTTGTTTATTCTTTCTTTTTTGAGACAGGATCTCACTATGTACCCTTGTCTATCCTGGAACTCACCATATGGACCAAGCTAGCCTCAAATTCACAGCGATCACCCTGCCTCTACTCCTCAAATGCTGGGATTACCAAGCCAGGCCCCGAGTTTGTTTATTCTGGGTATTTTATATGAGAGAGATGTGATGGTCAATCTTGTTTTTTACCTTGATTGATCTTGAATCAAGTAAGAGCTCATCCTCTGGGAGTGTCTACAAGAGTGTTTCCCGAAAGGAAGTGTTGTTTGTGGGGAAGGGTCTCTCCCAAAGTGGGCTGTAACCTGCGCGGCCGCAGACCAGGTACAAAAGAGGTCTGAGAAAGACATTCCTTTGTTGGTGGTGACTGTGTCTGTTCTGCAGCTGCTGCTCCAACCCTCCATGTCATTGGAACCCAGCTTCTTCAGCAGATGGAAGACCAGTGGCTCTTCAGGAATCTCCAGGATTTCAGTGCCACACTGGGACTGCAGAGGCATCCAAACTCACGGCCGGAACAAGATCTCAGGCTCCAGGGTGCTGGTCGCCACCCAGCCCATATCATAGAAGTCAATGTAATAAGTCCACTTTTGTTATAGCTAGTCATTCTAGCACTTCTTTTCCTTTAAAGAATCCATATGGACTCACAGTTTATGCTCCTTCATATATATTTCTCTTTCACTGAGCACAGTGTCTTTTTTCTTTAGTGTTAGGGATGGAACCCAGAGCTTTGAAGATGAGCAGAGTACTCATAATTGAGCTGTCACCCAAGCTTCACTGAACATACTGTTTCTGAGATAGCTCCGTGGGTCACATGTGAGTTCATGATCCAACCGCCTCAGCTTGGACTCCAGGTGTGAAGCAAAGTCACAACTTTTACCCAACCACTGCCACCACCATCACCACCACCACAACCACCGTCACCACCACCATTACCACCTCCACCACCACCACCACCTCCACCACCACCATCCACCACCTCCACCACCACCGTCACCACCACCTCCACCACCACCACCACCATCACCACCACCACCACCATCACCATCATCACCATCATCCCACCAGCCCCACCCCCCACCCCCACCCCCCATCTCCAGAACTCATCTTCACACACTGAAACGCTAAACTTAAACAGTGATTCTCAATATCTGTATCCTCTGCCACTGGTAATTCCCTTTGGGTGGGTGGGGTGTGCGGTGGGGAGCACCCTCTCATAGGCAAGAGGAGGGGGGAATGGTATGAAGTACTCTTGGAAGGGGGACCAGGAAGGGGGCAACATTTAGAATGTAAATAAATGAAACAATAAAAAGGGGAATTATTCCTTTTTATTTAATGCACTTGGTTGTGTGTGTATTGTCCTCGGGGGCCAGAGAAGGATATTAGATCCTCTGGAACTAGAGTTACAGATGTTGTTAGCCATCATTTGAGTGCTGGGAACTGAAGCCAGGTTCTCTGCAAGAGAAACTGCTCAAGAACTGAGCCATCTCTCCAGCCACCCTTGCCTTCCTCATAGAATAATGATACTTGCACTTTTGTGACTGGTTTATTTCATTTAGGGTAATGTCCTCTAGGCTCATCTTTGTCATAGTATGCATCTTTTCTTTTCAAAGCTAGACTGTGTGCCATCATAGGCCTACCCTACATCTTGTTTATCCATTCATCCGTCAAAGGACATTTGGCTTGTTTCTCCTTTTGGGTCATTGGGCTGCTATGAAGATGACTTTGAAAATATTTCTTTAGGTCTCTGCTTTCAAAAGCTTTGGAAATGTCTGGTAATGAGATTAATGGATCATATTGTAGTTACATTTTTAATTTTGTGAGGAAGCTCCATAACGTTTTCCACAGCTGGTGCACTTTTATATCCCCTCTAAGAATAACTTCCTTTCACATTCAGTTACTTTACTTTCAAAGTGTGTGAAATATTCAGAATGTTTCAAAAGGCAAAATCAGACAGAAAAAGTAGTATTGTCTCCTCCTCCCAGCTTTGAATTTTTGGGACATGATCTCATGTACTTGAGGCTGGCCTCAAAGTTTCTATGTATCCAAAAATGGCCTCCAACTCCTAACCTTCCTGTCTCTCACCTCAAGTACCGTGATTACTGGACCTAGCTACAACACACACCCCTGCCTTTCTTTAACATAGTGTAGCCCTGGCTGTCCTGGAAGCTGGAGTGGTCTTCCTACCTCAGTTTCCCCTCTTATCTTTTTTTTTTTTTTTTCGAGACAGAGTTTCTCTGTGTAGCCCTGGCTGTCCTGGAACTCACTCTGTAGACCAGGCTGGCCTCGAACTCAGAAATCTGCCTGTCTCTGCCTCCCAAGTGCTGGGATTAAAGGCGTGCGCTGCCACTGCCCAACAAACTGATGCTTTTGTTTGTTTTTTGAGAGAGGCTCTCTTTCTATTCTCATGGCTATCCTGGAAGTTATCCTGTAAACCAGGCTTGTCTCGAACTTACAGAGAAATGCCTGCCTCTGCCCCCTGTGATTAAAGGCGTGCACTCCCACCACACCTGGCTTTTTGAAAAATTGAGGCAGTTTCACTGTGTAGCCATGGCTGGCCTGAAACTTGCTATGTAGCTAAGTAGAGTTTGAGCCACCTGCCTCTCTAGTGCTGGGATTCTCAGAGTTTGCCATGACCCCTAGTAAATCACATGTATTTATTTATTGATTTGTGTTTTGAGGGATTATGACTGGATATCATAAAACAGTAGACTACTTTTGGAGACAGTCTCACTGTGTAGCTGTGTCTCACCTGGAACTCTCTATGTAGACCAGGCTATCCCCGAATTCACGGAGATTCACTTGCCTTTGTTTCCTGAGTGCTGGGATTACAGGTGTGCACCACTACACCCAGCTAGGTTTATTTATTTATTTTTGAGACCAGGTATCATGTAGCCCAGCCTGGACCGGGACTGGCTAGATAGCTGCCGGTGTCCTTGAGCTCCTGACCTTTTTGTCTTTACCTGACCAGTTCAACAATTTCTGGGGGATGATTCTGTTCCCTTTCTTTCTTTCTTTCTTTCTTTCCTTCCTCCCTTCCCTCCCTTTCCTCCTCCTCCTCCTCCTCCTCTTCTTCCTACCTACTGTCTTGAGGAACTGACCTCAATAGTTTTTTTGCTTTTGTTTTGTCCTTTGATCTATTTCCTTTTGTAAAAAATATGTGTATATATGTATTTTAATTTTTTAAAGAATGATTAAAGCCGGGCAGTGATGGCGCATGCCTTTAATCCCAGCACTGGGGAGGCAGAGACAGGTGGATTTCTGAGTTCGAGGGCAGCCTGGTCTACAGAGTGAGTTCCAAGACAGCCAGGGCTATACAGAGAAACCCGGTTTCAAAAACAAAAAAAACCAAAAAAATGATTACATATATATATATATATGTTTTCCTGCATTTGTGTATGTGCAGTATGTATGCCTGGTGCCTGAGAGAATCAAAAGAGGGTGTTGGATTCCCCTGGAACTGAAGTTAAGGGTGGTTGTGAGCCACTGTGTGGGTGCTGGGAACTGAATTTAGATCTATAAGAGCAACAAGTGCTCTGAACCACTGACTCATCTCTCCAGTCCCTATTTTAATAAAAAAGATTTCATATTTGTTTGTTTGTTTTCTGAGAGAAGACAGGGTTTCTCTGTGTAACCCTGGCTGTCCTGGAACTCACTCTGGAGACCAGGGTAGTCCTGAACTCACATATCCACCTGCCTCTGCCTCCCAAGTTTAGATATTAAAGAAGTGTGCCACAACCACTGGGAAGATTTCATTTTTTAAAATGATTTTTTGACATCAGGTTTTTTTGTTTTGTTTTGTTTTCTTTCTTTCTTTCTTTCTTTTTTTTTTTTTTTTTTTGGTTTTTTTGAGAAAGGGTTTCTCTGTGTAGCCTTGGGTGTCCTGGAACTCACTCTGTAGACCAGGTTGGCCTCAAATTCAGAAATCAGCCTGCCTCTGCCTCCCGAGTGCTGGGATTCAAGGCGTGTGCCACCACTGCCTGGCCATCTTGTTTCTTAATCAAAGGTTTACATATTATATATATGAAAACCAAAAACGAAACAAAAAAACCTTGGCTGGACTGTGGTGGTGCACTCCTTTAATCCCAGCACTCGGGAGCTGGAGGCAGGCAGATTTCTGAGTTTGAGGCCAGCCTGGTCTACAGAGTCAGTTCCAGGACAGCCAGGGCTACACAGAGAAACCCTGTCTCGAAAAAGCAAAACAAAACAACAACAAGAAGAAAGAAAGAAAGAAAGAAAGAAAGAAAGAAAGAAAACCAAAACCACAAAAAATTATACTTCCCTTCTGTACTGGGAAAGCATCTATGCTATTCAAGCTGGCTTTGAACCCTTGAGATGAAGAGATTCTCCTGTCCCAGTCTCCTAAGTAAATGAGCTCAGGTGCATAATCCTGCATTTGGCTTCTATTACATGCATGTTTTGTACTTTGCTCTGTGTGTGTGTGTGTGTGTGTGTGTGTGTGTGTGTGTGTTGGGAATTAAATCCAGAGCCATTAAATATGCCTGAAAAAAAAAGCACTCTAACATGGAGCCATGCCCCTAGTTCTGGTTTCTTGACACAAAGTCCTTCAATGAAGTCTAGGCTGGTATTGAGGTTGAGCTCCTCCTACCTCTGTCCAATGACTTGGCAGTATAGGTGCTTGCGACCATGCCCAATAGAAACAAGGTTTTACAAATCCCTTTTAAATTTATTGTGTGTATGCGCGATGAGTGGGCACGTATGCCATGATGTATGGGGTCACCTCTCTCCTTCCATTTTTATGTGGGTTTCGGAGATCAGGACTCAGGTTGCCAGGCAGTGAATGGTAAGTGCTCTTACCTGCGGGATCATCTCAGCAGCTCCAAACCAGTCTTTCTTGCTGCCATCTAGTAGGCCGTGTTGGTTTTAAGATTGAGGGATTTAATTTCACAAAGACTTGTTTTTGTAGAGCAATCATCACACTGTTGAAGCCTTGGTTGGTGACTACACAGGACCTCATGCTGCCATAAAACCCACCCACAGAGGCAACACCTTAAATCTTGATGTGGTGAAGCAACCCAAGTGGCCATCTGTGGATGACTTGAAGCCGGTTCAGGAGCTAAGTAGCTAGCTAGCTAGAGCACTTGCCTGACACATGTATAAAGCCTTAGGTTGTAATTAAAGCCTCTGAACTATAGCTGGCTTTAGAGATTAAGCATTTTTTTTTTCTGCAGGATTCCAGATTTCCCAAGGCTTCCCTTTGACTATGATAAATTGTGACACAAAACAAGATCTGTCTGTAATCTTGTCTGAGAACAGAGAAATGAACATTGCTCCAAAAGAATAATGACCAAGTATCTCCTAATCCTGCTGGTATGGTTTGTTTCATTTTTCCCCGCAGAGCTGGGGATGGAACCCAGAACCTTGTGTGTGCTTGGCAAGCACTCTACCGCTAAGCTATGTGTTCAGTCCCCCCCCAAGCATTCTTTTTAATTTTTTTGGTTTTTTGAGACAGGGTTTCCCTGTGTAGCCCTGGCTGTCCTGGAACTCACTCTGTAGACCAGGCTGGCTTTGAACTCAGAAATCCACCTCTGCCTCCCAAGTGCTGGGATTAAAGGCGTGCGCCACCACTGCCCGGCCCCTACATCCTGTCCAGAGCAATTCTTTAAACCCCCTTACCTGGACTGGTTGTGGTGCCAGATACTCAGGAGGCTCCGCACCCCCTCACCCCCTGTTTATTATACAGCCTTGACCTCAGGATCAACAGCCTCCATCAACAGCGATCAACCTGCTTCAGCCTCCAAGTGCTGAGATGACCGGAACAGGAACTTGTCACCAGGTCCAGATAAGAGGAAACTCTTGAGGTCAGACATTCAAGAACCAGCCTGGGAGACCTTAAGAATTAGCCAGGTGTGGTTGGCAAATGCCTGCAATTCCAGCATTTAAGAAACCAGTGTACCAAACAACTAAACAAAGTAAGGAAACAACCCCCCCCCCCCCCCCCCCGCTCGCTTGGTATGGGTTAGACCCTAGATCCCAGGGCCATTCCCAGCAGCAGCAGCACACACACACAGGAGAGGGGGGGTAAATGTAGTAAATAATGAGTGGGTACATTTACAGGTGTGCATCACTGTACCCAGTTCCTTAATGACTTATTCAAGTCCCACAGTACAGTAGTGACTGTGTGGGGAGTAGAAACTATGGATAATTGCCACAAAGGGGAGGTATGTCCAAAAGATATGGGTCCACTCGCCAAGCCTATCCTGGTCAAGAATGGGTCACAGACCTCCCTGACTTCATCCCCAGCCTGGACAGTTTCTCCCTCTAATGTGATAGTGAGACCTCTAAGTGGAGGCAAAAGGGAAAGAATCAGGGCAACCTCAAGGACACTCACCTTTGTCTTGGATCCAAAGATTCTTACCTTCTGTCTCTATCTGTTCTCTCACCAAGTGTGTTTCTCATAGCCTGTTTCCGGGAGCAGAGTACACCTCATTCCTTTGCCTTGACTTTCTTCTGACACCTCCCTGTCTTTGCCTGTGTATTGCTTTCCAACTGGAAGGTCGTCTCTTCCCTTCTTCCCTGGAGCTCACACCTTTTCTGTCAAGACTCAGCTCTATGTTACTTCAGAGCTAATGCTACCTCAGAGGTAGAGAAGGCCATTTCCAGCCGGGCAGTGGTGACGCACGCCTTTGATCCCAGCACTCAGGAGGCAGAGACAGGTGGATTTCTGAGTTCAAGGTCAGCCTGGTCTACAGAGTGAGTTCCAGGACAGCCAGGGCTACACAGAGAAACCCTGTCTCGAAAAACAAAACAAAACAAAAAATCTGAGAAGGCCATTTCCTGTCCCACTTTCTGGACTCCCTCACCCCCTCACCATGGATGGATCCCCTTTGACCTGACAATCTCCCCAGGTACCCATCTCTGGCCCAGTGACCACACTGTGCCTTTTTTTCCCAAACTAGTGTAGACTACCAGACGCTATCAACCAACAGTAAGGCTACTGCTGACCTCTTTCTGCTTGGCGAACATTTGTGGGGATAAACTGCAGCAGGACTAAGGCCTGTTTTTGTCCGTGGCTTTCTGTTTCACCACAACTGCATGCTGTTGCCCCTATTCCAGAACCAGTGGGACCTCTGTAATGAGCCTGGCTCCTGTCAGGGTGTAATTTTGAAAGAAATGTTTTCCCTCCCCTCCTCCCCTCTCTGGAGATAGGGCCATCTAACTAGCAGATATTTCCTATGGTACATAAGAAAGGGGCATTCCTCCCCTCCCCAGAGATAAGGCCAACTGGCTAGCAGGTATTCTCTGTCAACATAGGCTCTTCTGAACAACAGTGGCCCTGGGGTAAAGAATAACCACAGTGAGACTCACTAAGAATCCCCTAATTGTGTGAAAGGTCAACAACCAACTCAGGCTGTGACCAGAATCTGCCTCAAGAGTGTATAAAAAGTGTGAGCTTTAGGAATTGGTTGTTGCCTCTGCCTCATGTGCAGGATGGCCCCAATGCATTGGAAATAATAAACCTCTTGCTGATTGCAGCGCTCTCGATCTCCGTGTCTTTGCCAGGGGGGACTACTGGTAGTTGTGACCTTCGTGGGTCCAACAGTTTCTAAAAGACATTGAGATGACTTCCAGTGGAGCCAATAGAGCCCAGTGCCTAGAGCCCCTGACACAGGTCTAAGATGTTCTCGTTGTTCTCGTTGGAAACAAAGTTTCATGGATTCTAGGTTGGCCTCAAGCATACTGCGTAGCAGATGATGACCTTAAACTTCGGATCTTTCTGCTTCTCTGCCTTCAACTATCAGGTCCAGTGGAAACTCCACTCCCCTAAATTCCAGCTCCTGATCTCTTCTACCTAAGCAGCCATTTTCTTATTGCTGGAAGGAGGAACAAATGGCTATCTGTGGTGCCGATTAGCACACTAAAGTGCATGCTGGCTCCCCAGGCTTCCTCAGTATCACAAGAACCGGCTCTTCTCACTCTCCTCCATGCCAGCTCAGAAGCTTCTCTGCCCCCAGGCCCTCTCTCCCTCCCTCTCTCCCTCCCTCCTTCCTCTTTTGGCTCCTTCTCTTTTGATCTCCTTTGCCCGCATGCACGATGGATGTTTGTCTGAGTTTCTTGTTCTTCTCCACCCCTCACTGCCTTGTTCAGTCTATTGGCCATGTGTAGTTCACTACTTCCTCTGTCTGCTCTGGACTCTTCCAGATGCCTCTGGCTATGCTCTCCCCCAGATTTACAATAAACACCTTTATCTCAACCATACCTTGGTGTGGTCATGTAGTCAATGTATCCTGGGATAATTATACACCGAAGAGCTGGGATCAGAGATATTTACTACCGCACCAGATTTGGGGTTAATTTTTTAATTTTACATCTTATTTATCTATCTATCTATCTATCTATCTATTTATTTATTTTGTGTGTGTGTGTGTGTGTGTGTGTGTATGTGTGTGTGTGTACGAGGGTGCCACAGCACACATATGGAGATCAGAGGACAACTTGCAGGAGCCAGTTTTCTCTTACCATGTGAATTCTGGAGATCAAGCCCAGGTTGCTGGACTTAGTGGCAAGTGTCTTTATAGCTTTCTTGCTGGTCCTAGGATGGGTTTACTGTTGTTGTGTTAATTTTTTAAAAGAAATATGTGGATAGATATGGATGCATTGAGTGTAGGTGCCCACAGAGGTCAGAGGTGTCAGATTCTCTTGGAGCTGGAGGTACAGGTAGTTGTGAAATGTGCAACTTGGGTGCTGGCAGCTAAACTTGGGTCCTGGGCAAGAGAAGCTTGAACTTTTAAGCACTCAGCCATTTCTCTGGTCCTGTCGTTACCCCACCCACCCACCCCCTTCACCCCGCCGCCTGCCCCCAAAGATGGGAGTCTCACTGTGTAACTGCCGCTTGCCTTGAAGCCTTGAACTCAGAGATCTGGCTGCGTGGACCTCCAGAGGGTGAGGATTAAAGGCATGTGCCACCATACCCAACCCTGTAAAACTGAACTGCATTCAGGGAAAGTCTGAAGCTGCTCCCCTCAAGGAAATTCTTAGGGCCCCAGCAGGAAGAACTGCTGTAAATGTCTTCAGGCTGTTTAGGGTTTTGTCAACTTGACACAAGACAGGGTTATCTGGGAAAGGGAACTGCCATTGAGAAAATGCATCCAGGGCAGTGGTGGCGCATGCCATTAGTCCCAGCACTTGGGAGGCAGAGGCAGGTGGATTTCTGAGTTCGAGGCCAGCCTGGTCTACAGAGTTGAGTTCCAGGACAGCCGGGGCTACACAGGGAAACCCTGTCGAGAGAGAGAGAGAGAGAGAGAGAGAGAGAGAGAGACTCCTATCAGATAGTCTATAGGCAAGTCTGTGGATCCCCTCCCCCTCCCCCGATATAGGGTTTCTCTGTGTAGCCCTGGCTGTCCTGGAACTCAGCCTGTAGACCAGGCTGGCCTCGAACTCAGAGATTTGCCTGCCTCTGCCTCTCAAATGTTAGGATTAAAGGTGTGTGCCACCACAACTGGCTCCTGTTTTCCCTCCCTTCCTTCCTTTCTTCCTTTCTTCCTTTCTTTCTTTCTTTCTTTCTTTCTTTCTTTCTTTCTTTCTTTCTTTCTTTCTTTCTTTTTGACATGTGGTTTCTCTGTGTAGCCTTGGCTATCCTGGAACTTGCTCTGTAGACCAGGCTGGCCTGAAACTCCGAGATCAGCCTGCCTCTGCCTCCTGAGTGCTGGAACTAAAGGCTTTTGACACTACACTCAGCTGTGTGGGACATTTTCTTTTCTTTTTTTTTGAGCTTGCTGTATTTTATTTTATTTTTTTTCCTTTACAGCTTTAAGAGGTATCTTTTTCTCTTTTTTTAAATTTTTCTTTTTTTTTCTTTTTCCTACTTTATTTACATTTCAAATGTTTCCCCCTTTCCAAATCTCCCCTTTGGAACCTCCCCATTCCCTCCCCCTCCCCCTGCCACTATGGGGGTACTCCCCCACCCCACCCCCCACCCACTCTCGTCTTCCCTCCTTGTCATTCCCCTATACTGGGGGATCTAACACTCTCAGGTCCAAGGGCCTCTCCTCCCCCTGACGGATAACAAGACCCTCCTCTGCCACATATGTGGCCAGCCCCATGGGTCCCTCCATGTGTATTCTTTGGTTGGTGGATCAGTCTCCAGGAGTATCCGGTGGTCAGGCCAGTTGGTGGGACATTTTCTTGATTGATGATTGAAATGAGAGGAACCACCCCACTGTGGGTGGTGGCATTCCTGTGGAGGTGGTCCTGGGTTTTATTAATAAAAAGCAAACCGAGCAAGCCAGTAAGCAATTGTTCCTCCTTGGCCTCTGCTTCAGCTCCTGCCCTGACTTTCTTCCTTGACTTCTCAGTGCTATACAATGTAAGCTGAAATAAACTCTTTCCTCATCACGTTGCTCTTGGTCATGATGGTCATAGCAATGGAAACCTACATAACGCAACTGTGTCAGAGTGGAATCAAGCTGCCAGGCTCAGAGTGGGACAGATGGATCCCCCAGAGGAAGGGAGAGCCATCTGCTCTGCATGGAGACATGAACTAGGAAGGAGGCTGCTTTTTTCTCTTCTGCTATCTTTGCGCCTTTGTGACTCTAGCTAGGTCTTCTGAGCAGTAGGAAATGTCCTGAGATCCGCCCCCCGAACCCCCCCACTTCTGCTTCCTTTATGCACTGCCCTAAATTCTGCTAGAAGACAAACTCCTTCCTTTTATAGACAGTCCCCGCCACAAATGTGGTTCACCACTTTTGAGAATCCTTGTCATTCTAATACAGATTCATTGCCATCTGTCATGGGTGACAGAATTTCTGGGGCCAAAGAGATGAGACAATCTGTGGGATAAAACTGAGGATTTCTGAATGGTGTGGAAAGGGGCCAGGAATGCCTGTGGGTTTGCTCAAGGACTCATTGGTGGCATATTGTTGTGGGCATACATTCTATTTGCCAACTCAACTTTTTCTATTTAAACACCACTGTCCTCTTCCTTCCTATCCCCGGAAACACTATTGCCGAGGATCGAATTTGGGAATAAATGTGTGAGCCGAGCCAACCAGACCACGTGACCTAAAACTGGAACAAAGAGAGCCAAAGTTGCCCATGGCCTGAGGCTCCTCACTTTGTGAGAGCTAGTGTAGTTACCTCTGTGGGAAAGCCTGCTGAGCTCCGAGGAATCGTAGGCAAAGCAAATCTCCTTTGCTGCAAGTAAAGGAGTCCTTGGGCAAGCTGCTCAGATTGCTCGCTTGGCTCAGGCTGTTCCCATCATTTTGTAATTCCCTTCTCCCTTAAGCGGCTTTAACTTGGGTTTCTGCCACTTGCCACCCACGTATTACCAAAGAGTACATCTGCCTTCCTGCCTGGTCAGGCCAGGTTAGGCTGCCGTGTCATTTCCCAGATTGGTTGTTTGATGTCAGGGCATGTTAATGTCATAGACAGGAGTTGTGACTAAGATTTATCAAGCTAACAGAATCCATTTTCAGTTTCTTACACACGATCAGCAGGCAGGACTCTTGAATAGCCTGGATCCAAATATCCTGCTCACTGGCTGAGAAACTTGGCCAACTGTGCTTCTGCTGCTCAATCTGCTAGGCCATGTTCCTGCTGCGGATGTTTTATGGAATGCCTTACCCACTTGTCTGGTGGACTTTGTCTTCAAGAGAGCAGGGCCTGGGCTCAGGGATCCTCAGTCTCTAGCTGTTAGAATCATGGAGATCAACTGCTCTCTCCTGAAAAGATGGCTGTGAAGGTCGCAGCTACCAGTAGTTCCCCCTCACAAAGACATGGAGATCGAGAGCGATGCAATCAGCAAGAGGTTTATTATTTCCAAAGCATTGGGGTCATCCTGCACATGAGGCAGAGGCGACGACCAATTCCTAAAGCTCGCACTTTTTATACACTCTTGAGACAGATTCTGGTCACAGCCTGAGTTGGTTGTTGACCTTTCACACAATTAGGGGATTCTTAGTGAGTCTCACTGTGGTTATTCTTTACCCCAGGGCTAGTCACTGTGGTTATTCTTTACCCCAGGGCTAGTCACTGTGGTTATTCTTTACCCCAGGACCATTGTTGTTCGGAAGAGCCTATGTTGACAGAGAATACCTGCTAGCCAGTTGGCCTTATCTCTGGGGGGTGGGGGGAGGAATGCCCCTTTCTTATGTACCATAGGAAATATCTGCTAGTTAGATGGCCCTATCTCCGGAGAGGGGAGGAGGGGAGGAAAAACATTTCTTTCAGCTGCAAAGATCCTCAGTAGCCCACAGTGCCAAAGAGCCTACTATATAGATGTAGAAACCAAGGTCCTAGAGGTGATGTCTCAGGGCATCCTATAGGTACTTATCCTTGTGTTTCTCCACTTTTGTGTGTTTGCGTTTTTATAAATGGTTATCATTAGCATTGCAGGGTGAAATTTTTTTTTTTTTTTTTGGTTTTTTGAGACAGGGTTTCTCTGTGTAGCCCTGGCTGTCCTGGAACTCACTCTGTAGACCAGGCTGGCCTCGAACTCAGAAATCTGCCTGCCTCTGCCTCCCGAGTGCTGGGATTAAAGGTGTGCGCCACCACTGCCTGGCCAGGGTGAACTTCTAACTCTACAGTTTCAAAGATAAAGGCATAATCTGTCTGTAGAATCAGATAAGCCTTGGCTGGGGATTTGGGTCAGTGGTACCCCACTTGCTTGTCTTGGGGGGTAAAAAAATAACCTGCTTTTTAAGTCCATAGTGGTCATGTACACATGGGAAGATAGGGCAAGCCAAGGCCAGCCTGCCTATATAGTGATACACATCTCAAAAAGAATTAGATAAGCCTTTAGGGTCTGCTAGAGACGACACAGCATTCCCTTGAAAAGGCACCTACCTGGATTGACCTACACATACAAGTGTCTTTGAGCAAATTGGACTTGACAAGTTCAAAAAAGACAGAGAACACAAAGTTGGGTAGGGAGGGAGGTAGGAGTGGATCTGGAGGAGTTGAGTAAGGGAATAAGCTCAAAATACATTGTAGGAAATTCTCAATAAAATATTATTTTAAAAAGGTACCTTGGGAAAGATCTTTGTCCATTGAAAAGCTTTACATGGTTTTCCTAACTACTATACCAAGACAGTGGCTTGCGGGACAGTGGACTGTGCTACCAGGCAGAAGAACTGGTAAGGTAGTAGCAAAGTTCAGAACCCTGATAAAACTTATAATTGAGAATGTCAGGGGTTGGAGAGATGGCTCAGAGATTAAGAGCACAGACTGTTCTTCCAGAGGTCCTGAGTTCAATTCCCAGCAACCACATGGTGGCTTACAACCATCTGTAATGGGATCTGGTGCCCTCTTCTGGTGTGTCTGAAGACAGCAACAGTGTATTTGCATATATAAAATAAATAAATCTTTTTAAAAAATAAAAAAGAGAAAGGCAGTTCGAACTAGCTTCAGACCAGGTTCCTGTCCTGGAGCACATGACCATGACACCCCACTAAGAGGACCATGACAACTGGTCGTGTAGCATAGAGCATAGAGTTCTCCATGCTAATGAGGTATTTAGGGGTCCCAAGTGTTTAGCCAATGAACATATCTTCCTGGGCATCCCTTCCTGCAAAAGGTATTTAATCTCTGGTTCACCCTGAGTAAGTCGTATGCATCCTCCTCAGCCGTGAATAAAGCAGTTTGGACAAGCAAAGAACGTCTCCTTCATCAAGAACTACTGCAGGGGAAGCCTTCGTTATAAAAAGCCCCTGCATACTCCTGGCCTTCACCCAGAACTAAGCTGGAATTCCCCTGCCCTGGGCTCATCACAGGCCTGTGGGCCCCTATTCTCAACTCCTCTTGATCCCCAGTGGCGTCTGGATGCACAGGATGAGAACCAAAGCTCTCAACGGTTTGGGTTCGAGGTTCCCAGTGGCATCTGGGTGCACAGGAGTTTGAGAACCATAGCCTCCATCCCAGTCCCCACCATTTCTCACCCAGAGAAACACAGGCTGGGACCCCTATCTTAGACTGTGTTTCCTCTCCCGGAGTGACATTTCAGTAGCATTCTAACACTCCAGCGGAAACCCAGACCCACAGCGGCTGTGAATTTTTTTCTCCTATCAGAGCTACCCCAGGCTGAGGCCGGCCCATCCCTCAGGCTACGTCCACTTCTTCCTTATCTCCGGACTTCAACAGTCTTTAAAGATCTGGATGCTAGATTGCTAGATGACTCACCAGGTAAAGGTGCTTGCTGCTAAGCACGACAACCCGAGTTTGATTTCTTGGATTTACAAGGTAGCAGGGGGGAACTGACTCCTGGAAGCTGTCCTCTGACCTCCAGGTGCCCCTTCTCTAAAATAGATAAACGAGTAGAAAGGCAAATAAGTTAATCTAAAAAAAAACTTTTAAAGGCCTGGATGCTGAAGGTCCTCACTGGTTTATGCAATTCTTTGGAAACAGTAGAATAGCCGGTCTCCTTATAGACACAAAGCAAAGCAAGGACCCCTCCAGGAATGCTAGAAGTTCTCGGGCTATATTGTATGCCCGATTTTCTTTCAAGGAGTCCGTCTTCGTTAGGGCGTATGTCACACAGCTGGGAATAGTGACCCACTGCCGCCTGACATTCCGTAGTCAGTATTATGGATCTCTTGAAGGCTCTAGGTGCTAGCTGTTTTAGAGTTGAGGTAGAGGCACCGGGAAGTCTTCAAGCTGCACCTGGGGGATTTTGGTAAGTGCAGGTGAAGGTGGGTAGGCAGGGATGAAATGTCAAGATTAGATGGGGGGAGATCCCTCAGTCCTTTCTTTGAGCCAGGGGTAGGAAGAAGTCTCTAGTTTCCCCTGCAGGGGCAAGTGAGTCAGTGTGGTACAGGACTAGCAATGGACGGGTCTCTCTTAGCCCAGTCCCACCAGGCTTGTCTTCTCCCATAATGGGCTGGTGGGGGGCTATGACCACCTCTATTTCCATGCTTTGTCCTTGGGGAGAGGTCATGAAATGGCAGGAGAGCAGGAGTGAGCCTGGGTTTGGGGAGCAGCCACTTTGCCTGTGCACGCCCATGGGCTATTCCTTCAGGCTAAACGTTTGCCTCGGCAGCAAACAGGTTGGCCATTAGGTGATGCAGAATACTGAGGCCCAGAAAAGGCAGATAACATACAGGAGGCACCAGGGGCTTATGGAATCCTGGGTAGTTCTTTAAACATGCTCCTTTTCCTTAAAGGCCTGGGCATTAGCTTTCCTACAGGTGAGTAGTAAGCCAGGCACAGTTGCCTAGAACTGTTTACCCATTTCTAGGTTTCAGCTGTCTGAGTACCGGATACCTTGGTGTTGGTCCCCAGACTCTGGATTTGCACACCCAACTTCTCTCCATTGCTGTAGGCATCTTTTCAGTCTCCCCTGTAGGATGAGTCTCTTCCCCACGCTCTGACAGGCTGGTTTCCTAGTACCTCTTCCTCATACGTTAGTGGCTTATAAGCTATCTCACCTTCTTACATATGTCTCAGGGTTACCACAGAGCTCTTAGAATTGCTCAGTCCAAGGGGGTATGGGGGGCAGTGGCTGAAGGAAGAAAGCAATGCTTTTTCAAGGTCTATCATTGTTCCAAATGCTAAAGTTTGACACAAAGCAAATGCTGTCAAAGTTTTCTCCTGTGGCTCTGCCAAAACCCGAATTTTTAGAGAAGGTGCATTCCTTGGTTTCCCTGACAATCCTCAGCTAAGTGTAAATCTACAACCATCTTCTCATGTGGCCTTGGTCTTCAGGGGTACATTTATGTAGACACTAAGACCCAAGGTCCTGTAGGTACAGCTGGACACAGGAGCACACCCATCCAGAGCTCTTAGGGGGTACATGTACCTTCATACTGGAAGACCCCCGAGTTTGGGGAGACCCTCACTCAAGTCTCGAGAAGACACGACCCCCCAATGACTCACGAGAGACCGAACTTGCTGCAAGCACACGAGGTTTATTCTGGAAGGCAGTGCACTGGGCTGAGTTCATAACCCACACTGGGGCAGAGGAGATCGACTCTGAGCAGCTGAAGTTCATTGTGACATCTGTGGTTGATCAGCAGGATAGGAGTCAAGGTAAAACAACCATTTCCCAGAACTGTCTGGGGGGGGTGAGTTTAGCCAGTCTTAGGCCCTGGGTGACCTATGGCTCTAGTGCTGAGTCTAGGGGCATTTTTCTTCTCTTTTAAAAGGCCAGGGTCTTTCAATACCAGACCTAGACCCAAGGCCTGCACCTGATATATACACAGATAAAAACATGGATCCCTGAAGTTATACATGTAGATCTACACAGGCCTAGGCTGTGGGCATGCCCGTGTCACATGTATGGGTATCTAGAGATAAATATGCACAGATACTAAGGGCTGGGTTCATGTGCATATTTGATCACTTCCATATATGCATGCAGTCACATGAGGTACATGTGTACAAACACCTAACCTTAGGCCTACGGACAAATACTCACTTGTGCATGCATGCATATCTATGGGTACTTGGAGTACACATGCACTTGGTCCTAGGACAATGGAAATTCCTGAAGTGTAGACTCTCTGTCTGTCTGTCTGTCGGTCTGTCTGTCTGTGTTTCTCTGTCTCTCTGTCTTTCTCTCTCACCCATGCCTGTATGCAAGTTCCCAGAAATGTACATGCACAGACATCCAGGTCCAAGCTTGCATGTAACCTTATTCACTCACAATTGCACTCACACAGGCCCCGAAAGGTATGTATGCACACACACTAGAAATGCCAGGCTCAGTCAATGGGCTCCTCTGAATGCATACACAGCTATGTCTAAGCACTTTGGTAGGCACATATACACATACAGACAGGAACACGCAGGCAGTACACATGGTTAGTATGCATTTGCACATGGAAATGTATTTGGACAACTACTTTTTACAAGGTATCCACGCACCCACTAGGCATATCTGCACACCAGTAGTCCAGAAAAATATATACTTACACTTGTAGTACAAATGTGTGCATAACCACATCATCTCTATCCCAAACAGCAAAGCACGTACACTACATACCTCTATATAAAGGCACCAAAGTATTATAACTGTGTGCACACATGTGTGGGAGTATACCGTGTGACGGGCAACTTTACACTCTAGAAGGAACCCGTACCTTCATGCACATATTGTCCAAATTATCCTTGGATGCCTCTCTCTACCAACCCTGCCTGGATGGTTATGGCTCCCAGTTCGTACAGCTGGCAGAAGTTTTTGGTGAGGCACAGCCAATGACTCATGCTTTCCCCAGACACTTGCTCCTTCCCTTGGGCTGCCACTAAGAAGACAACACCATGCCTACTTTTTTGAACTGAGGCATGAGTGCTGTCTTAGTTGGGTTTCTGTTTTTGTGAAGAGACACTATGACCATGGCATCATTTATAAAGGAAAACATTGAATTGGGGCTGGCTTACAGTTTTGGAGGTTTAGTCCATTATCATCATGGCAGGAAGCATGGCAGTGTGCAGGAGGAGCTGAGAGTTCTACAGCATGATCTACAGGCAGCAGGAGACTGTGTGCCACATTGGGTATAGCTTGAGCATAGAAGACCTCAAAGCGCGCCCCCACAGTGACACACTTCCTCCAATAAGGCCACACCTACTCCAACAAGGCCACACCTCCTAATAGTGCCACCACTCCCTGTGGCCAAGCATTCACTCACACACACACACACACACACACACACACGCACACACGCACACACGCACACACACACGCACACACACACACGCACACACACACGCACACACAGACGAATCTATGGGGGTCATTCCTATCAAACCATCACAAGTGCCTATAACTATACAGATATGCAGCAAGAGAATAATTTGGTACAGACCAGGTTTGGTGGTGATTTTGAGCAGTTGTAAAAGCTCTACCAATATATCCATTTTCCTTGCCAACAATGTGGCTAGAATGGTCCATGAACACAGCTTCTAAAACCCACTGGAATGCTGCAGAGTTCATCCTTGAATTTTCCTGAGCTACTGCTGCTTCCTCTCAGCTCCAGAGCTGGTTTCAACTTATCCCGAGGATTAGACAAACTTCCCTTCCTTTAAGTGAGTGCCTTCTTCTCTCGCACGTAGTCAAAAACAGGTCTGAAATTAGCCTGGAAAGTGAGAGGCAAAGTATCAGTGGTTCCAGCCATTATAATAAAGTACTATTGGCTATGTGACTCAATACATGTGTATTTTGAATAAGAATGATCCAGTAGGCTCATATATTTGAATGCTTAGTCACCAGGGAGTGGTACTATTGAGAAAGACTAGGAAGGATGTGATTTGAACTGTGGGGTCCTGGCTCTAGAAAGTTCCGAGGAGGATATTAGTAAGTGACCTAGAGGCCATTTTTGTGACATTTTGGGAAAGAATGTGGCTGCTTTTGTCAAAAAATAATCTGCCTGAAGCTAAACGGAAGAGTTTTGGACTGAGAAAAGCATGATCCTAAATGGAGTAAAGGGAGTGGTAGCCTCAAGGCAGGACCCAAGCTCCAGTCTCAGCAAGTGGCAGACCTTGGCAGCTTCAGCCAAGTGGTTCTGGCTTTACTTGAGAGCACTTAGGAGGTGTGGCCTTGTTAGAGGAAGTGTGTCACTGTGTAAGAGGGCTCTGCAGTTTCTTTTCTTCTTCCTTTTTTTTTTTTTTTTTTTTTTGGTTTTTCGAGACAGGGTTTCTCTGTGTAGCCCTGGTTGTCCTGGATCTCACTCTGTAGACCAGGCTGGCCTCGAACTCAGAAATCCGCCTGCCTCTGCCTCCCAAGTGCTGGGATTAAAGGCGTGCGCCACCACTGCCCGGCTACTCTGAAGTTTCAAAAGCCTAAGGCAGGCCCCTCGTCACTTTCTTCTTGCTGCCTTGTGGATCCAGATCTAGAATTGTCAGCTATTTCTCCAGTACCATATCTGCCTGTGTGCTACTATGCTCCTGCCATGCTTCCTGCCATGATGATAATGGACTAAACCTCTGAAATGGTAAGCCAGCCCCAATGAAACCCTTTGTTCTTTAAGAGTTGTCATGGGGAATAAGGAAGCCGGGAGTGGGCCTACCTCTCCTTTTCTCTGGCTGCCGGGAAGATGGCGGACAGTCAGACGGAGCGTGCTTACCAAAAGCAGCCTACAATCTTTCAAAACAAGAAGCGTGTTTTGCTGGGAGAAACCGGCAAGAAAAACTCCCGCGGTACTACAAAAACATCGGTCTAGGCTTCAAGGCGCCCAAGGAGGCTATCGAGGGCACCTACATAGACAAGAAAGGCCCCTTCTCTGGTAATGTCTCCATCCGAAGTCGGATCCTGTCTGGTGTGGTGATGAAGATGAAGATGCAGAGGACCATTGTCATCCGCTGGGACTATCTCCATTACATCCGAAAATACAATCGCTTTGAGAGGCGGCACAAGAACATGTGTGTGCACCTGTCCCCCTGTTTCAGGGATGTACAGATTGGCGACATTGTCACCATTGGAGAGTGCAGGCCCCTGAGCAAGACTGTTCGATTCAATGTGCTCAAGGTCACCAAAGCTGCTGGCACCAAGAAGCAGTTTCAGAAGTTCTAAGGGGACTCTGGCCAATGCCCTAGAACAAATAAAGTTATTTTCCAACTTAAAAAAAAAAAAAAAAAGAGTTGCCATGGTCAGATGGGCAGTGGTGGCGCGTGCCTTTAATCCCAGCACTTGGGAGGCAGAGTTAGGCGGATTTCTGGGTTCGAGGCCAGCCTGGTCTACAGAGTGAGTTCCAGGACAGCCAGGGCTATACAGAGAAACCCTGTCTCGAGAAACAAAAAACAAAACAAAACAAACAAAAAAACCAAAAAGAGTTGCCATGGTCATGGTGCCTCTTCACAGCAATAGAACACTGATTTGGTATGTATTTATTTTCTTCACAGTTCTGGAAGGTTTAAAGTCCAAGACAAGAACAATAGCAGGGTTGCTTTCTGGTAAGGTGTCTCTTCCTGAAGGTTGAATATAGCCATCTTCTTGCTCAGTTCTCACTTGGCTTTTGCCGGATAAGTACACAAAGGGTGTGGTCTGTTTCTTATAAGAGCACCTGTCCTAATAGATTAGTACCTTATATTTGTGGCTTCATTTAACTGTCTCTTTAAAGGCCAGCCTTTGAAATGCAGTCAGTGTTCTAATAGGTTCCACACATAGGAAGTCAACCAACCTCAGACTAAAATATTCAGAATAACGATTGTGTCTGTACTGACTATGGGCAGACCCTTTTCCATTGTCATTTTTCTTATTATAATACAGTATCACATCTACATGCACAGCATCAGCCGGGCAGAGGTGGCACATGCCTTTAATCCCAGCACTCGGGAGGCAGAGGCAGGCGGATTTCTGAGTTCAAGGCCAGCCTGGTCTACAGAGTAAGATCAAGGACAGCCAGGGCTACACAGAGAAACGCTGTCTTGAAAAACCAACCAACCAAATACATGCACAGCATCAACACTATACTAGAGTCTTGTAGGGAGCACTGTCATATATGCTAAGGAGCATATATCAAGTGGCATAAGATATACATGTATATGCTTATGCTTATATGTGCTGTGTATACTTTTGGTAAATACAGTATGATTCCTTCATGCTTTTTCCAACAACCTTGCTGTTATTTGTCTCTGGTCCTTCTTCCTCCTTTTGTACTTACATCCTTTCCCGTTTTTCTATTTCCTACTTCCTCTTTTTTTTTTGTAAAGATTTATTTATTTATTTTATGTATACGAATACACTGTAGCTGTCTTCAGACACACCTGATGTCATTACAGATGGTTGTGAGCCACCATGTGGTTGCTGGGAATTGAACTCAGGACCTCTGGAAGAGCAGTCAGTGTTCTTAACCACTGAGACATCTCTCCAGCCCTATTCCCTATTTTCTATCACCCATATTCTGCTATTCCCCTCTCAAGCCCCTACTACCTTCGGTCCCTCTACATGTTGATGGTTTCTATGATTACTAAAAGTTCCCAGTACCAGGCAGGAGAAGCCACCTTTCATAGGTTTGGTCAGGGTGGTCCAATGATTTCCAAAACAACTTTTGCCGGTTGCCTTTCAGAGGTTGAAGGTAAGCCCCTATTGCTGAAGACACCATACATTTAGAACAGAGGCCTTGAATGATTTGGGCTGGATCTAACCTGAAAGCTGCCATGGTCCCAGAAAATACTATGCTTCCCGAGTGGTAGAATTATAGGTTCACGCCACATAGACTGTTGGACCCACGAAGGTCACAACTACCAGTAGTTCCCCCTTGCAAAGACACAGAGATCGAGAGCGCTGCAATCAGCAAGAGGTTTATTATTTCCAATGCATTGGGGTCGTCCTGCACATGAGGCAGAGGCGACCCCCAATTCCTAAAGCTCGCACTTTTTATACACTCTTGAGGCAGATTCTGGTCACAGCCTGAGTTGGTTGTTGACCTTTCACACAATTAGGGGATTCTTAGTGAGTGTCACTGTGGTTATTCTTTACCCCAGGGCTAGTCACTGTGGTTATTCTTTACCCCAGGGCTAGTCACTGTGGTTATTCTTTACCCCAGGGCTTTTGTTGTTTGGAAGAGCCTATGTTGACAGAGAATACCTGCTAGCCAGTTGGCCTTATCTCTGGGGGGTGGGGGGAGGAATGCCCCTTTCTTATGTACCATAGGAAATATCTGCTAGTTAGATGGCCCCATCTCTGGAGAGGGGAGAAGGGGAGGAATGCCCCTTTCTTCTGCTACCTAGGTGGCCCTATCTCTGGAGAGGGGAGGAGGGGAGGAAAAACATTTCTTTCAAGACCAGCCACTATAATTTTTTTTTAGACAGTATCTCTTTCATGTAGCCCTGGCTGTTCTGGAACTTGTTATATAGACCAGGCTGGCCTCAAATTCACAGAGATCCTTCTACCTTTGCCTCCTGAATGTTGGGATTAACAATTTGCACCACCACACCTGGCAGAATTATTTGAGAATTTCATACAAAAAAAATTTTTTGTGTGTTTTGTTTTTTGTTTTTCGAGACAGGGTTTCTCTGTAAAGCCCTGGCTGTCCTGGAACTCTCTCTGTAGACCAGGCTGGCCTCGAACTCAGAAATCCACCTGCCTCTGCCTCCCAAGTGCTGGGATAAAAGGCATGCGCCACCACTGCCCGGCTTTACAAAATATTTTTATTATATTCTTTCTCAGACCCCAACTCCCCCCTCCCTGCACCCAACTTCATATTCTTTCTCTCTTTAAAAAAAAAAAAACAAGCTAGGTGTGGTGGCACAAGCCTTTAATTTCATCACTTGGGAGACAGAAGCAAGATCTGACTGTGTGGCCAACGAGGCCTGCTCTGGAGTATGGTTAATATACACAGTGTCACCCCATTAAAGAAAACAGATTTTTCCTTTCCCATCAGCTATCATTTGTGGGCGGGACTTTGTGCCCACTTCCTCTCCTCTATGGTGGGGTTTTGCCTAGCTTCAGGTTGTCCAAGTCTTGCGCACGCTGTCACAGCTTATGTGCAACCGTTCTGTTCTATCTGGAAAACGTTCCCTTAGCATTGTCTCCCATCTCTGGCGCTTACAATATTTCATCTTCATCTGCATAGATTCCTGAGCTTTGAGGGTAGGGCTTTGATAGAGACATCCCATTAAGGTTTAAGGCTCCAAAGTCTCTTACTTGCTGCACATTCTCCAATTGTGGGTCTGTCTTCATTACTGTCGACTACAAGAAGCGTCTCTGATGACTGAATGGGTGGAATTAGAAGAATTGCTTCTTGATTGGGAGGAGGGGATAAAAAAAGACAGAGGAAGGGATAATTAAGACTGAAGGCCTTCTGAAAAGCCACATGAAAACCTACTACTGTAGAAGCTTCCCAAAATATAAATGTAGTCACCATATAATAGGGAAGACAATACCACAAGTAGACATCTTTTTTTTTTTTTTTTTGGTTTTCCGAGACAGGGTTTCTCTGTGTAGCCCTGGCTGTCCTGGAACTCACTCTGTAGACCAGGCTGGCCTCCAACTCAGAAGTCCGCCTGCCTCTGCCTCCCGAGTGCTGGGATTAAAGGTGTGCACCACCACTGCCTGGCACAAGTGGACATCTTATACAACCAAGTAAAGTCTCCAGGGCCAGGAATAGGTGTCATCATAAGTCACTGGCCAAAGAGGTCTCACGGACCCTTCAAACACTGTAGGTTATTGTCAATGCTATTGGTTACCCTCCACTAGTTGATAGTAAGGTCCTATTGCTGAAGGTACCACGTACTTACTGTATAGAAGATGGAGAAATGAACTTGGTAGTCAACTGGAAGCATTGCCCCTACTGGCTAGAGGTCATAGTGCTAGAAGGTGCTACATGGGTTATTGCTGGGGAATAGTAATCATTAGTATCATCTGGTTACAAAGCCTGTGAGCTGTAATATAGTTGCTTTTAAAAAGATATGCTAAGATATGCCCGCTGGCGCAATGATGAATTTAGGGGAGTATCTAACCTGTGTGTGTGTGTGTGTGTGTGTGTGTGTGTGTGTGTGTGTGTGTTGAACTTAAGACCTATACATCCAGGAGATGGGATTCATGATTACTAAAGTGATCAAGAGCCTGTGACTAGATAGGTCATGGGTACCAGGGAAGAACCTTCAACTATTCTGTTAGATGAACAGAACAATAAATGGACTCCTGACCACATACTGCTATATCCACAGATCAGCGTAGCACTCAGAAGGGTTTTCTTTTTCTATTTTATCATTGTTTTATTCTTTTGAGACAGGGTGTCTCTGTGTAGACCTGGCTAACCTGGAACACTCTGTAGACCAGGCTGGTTTCAAACTCACGGTGATCTGCCTGCCTCTGCCTCCCAAGAGCAGGAATTAAAGGTAAAAGCCAGCACCACAACTAGGCAGGAATTCTTTTTTTTTTTTTTAAAGATTTATTATATGCTGGGCAGTGGTGTCCGAAGCTTTTAATCACAGCACTTGAGAGGCAGAGGCAGGTGAACTCCAGGTAGGTGTGATCTACATACTGAGTTCCAGTATAATCAGGGCTAAAGAGTGAAACCCTGTCTTGAAAAACCCATGGGGGGGGGGAAAGCTTAGAAATTATGATGTAGACAGGTCTTGATGACCTTGATGTCACAGGGACCCACTTGTCTCTGCACCCCAAGTGCTGGATTATGTTACCACACCCAGAAAGATTTACTTTCTTTTTATTTATGTGTGTGATTCCATGCCAAGTATGAGGAGTCCTTGAAGGCTCGAAGAGTGTGTGCATATGTGTGGTGGAGGTTAAGACAGATGTGTCGGCAGTTACAAGTACTTACTGCCCCTGCAGAGGACCTAGGTTTGGGTTCCAGTGCCCCGATAAGGTAGCTCAAGACCACCTGTAACTCTAGTTCCAGGAGCTCAGAAGCCCTCTTCTTGTCTCTTGAGTACACTTGCATGTGATGTGCATACTCTCACCCACACGGGATCACAAGAACACATTTTCTTTAAAAAAAAAAAAAAGAATCTTAAAAGGGGGGGGGCAGGGAATGTTGCTGGACTTCCAGAAAGTTTCTAGAAGCTCAACGTAAGTGCTTGGAATTGCACTCAGGTCCTCTGGAAGAGCAGCAGCATGTGCTTTTAATTTCTAAACCACCTCTGCATCATCCAAGGAATCTTTACTCTGTGTAAATAAAACTGACATAGTTTCAAGAATCTTGAATGTTCTATGTATTAAAGACAGTATCACAGTCGGATTGAATCTAAGCTTCATGTGTGTTAGACAACACCCTACCAACTGAGCAACATCCCCAGATCTTTTGGTGTTTGGTTTTGGGTTCATGTGTGTGTGTTCTGGTTGATAATATTTTTTTTTCCAGACAGGATCCACTGTGTAACACATGCTGATGGCAACTTTCGGTTTTTGCCTCCTGACTGGCTAGAATTACATGTACGTGCTACCACAACCAGACCAGGTCTGAGTTTTCACAATAACAAAAAAAGAGTTTGGTAACCAGCACCACACAGCCAGAGGAGTCCTGTTACAACCAAACGATTCAGGCATGCCCTGTGCACAAAGCCCTGCCCCAGTGGCTATGTGTCAGAGGAAAAAGTCAGAGTTCTTTCTGTGGCCTACAAGGGACTCTGACCATCTGACCATCTTCTAAAATAAGTTTACAAAGGAACAGGTTTCCTTGTGGTCTTTTCATTCACGTTGAGTTTTGGTTAATTTCCATCCCATCTGCATATTGCTGCCCCGGCCCCGCCCCCTCACGATGCCCTTTCCCCTCAAGTACTTCCCTGTCCTATCTCCCCATCTTCTGTGTTGTTACTTTCTCCACTCCCTGCCTTTCAAAACTGTTCCCCCTTCTCATGGACACCTTTCCACTTCCATGGCCTTTGTCCACGTTTGCTTGAGCTTAGAGACACTTAACAATGCAATGAATAAAAATTGATTGTGTAGGGAGCTGGAGAGAGGGCTCAGTGGTTAAGAGCCCTGACTGCTCTTCCAGAGGTCCTGAGTTCAATTCCCAGCAACCACACGGTGGCTCACAACCATCTGTCATGGGATCCGATGTCCTCTTCTGGTGTGTCTGAAGACAGTGACAGTGTGCTCGTACATTAAATAAATAAATAAATCTTTTAAAAAATCGATTGTATAAATATACCACCATTTCCTTGCTAGTGTGAATACACATAGTGTGAATACACCAGAATATGGATGGCTGGGTGGTGGTGGTGGTGGTGGTGGTGGTGGTACACACCTTTAATCCCAGCATTTGGGAGATAGACAGGTGGAGCTCTGTGAGTTGAAGGTCAGCCCTAGTCTACAGATTGATTTCCAGGACATCCAGGGCTACACAGAGAAACCCTGTATTAAAAACAAAAACAAGAATAACAAAAAACAAAACAAGGGGCTGGAGAGATCTTCCAGAGGTCCTGAGTTCAATTCCCAGCCACTACATGGTGACTTATAACTATCTATAATGGGATCTGGTGCCCCCTTCTGGCCTGCAGGCATATGTGCAGGCAGAATGCTGTATACATAATAAATCTTAAAAAAAAAAAAAAAGGAAACAAGCAAAAATCAGCAACTGAATGCAATATGCTATTGTAAAGAGGTATCTGTGGAAAAAAATTGAATAAAGTCTGTAGCAATGTACCCAACAGGGCTTTTAAAAAGACCAGGGTTATGCAAATACCTCTAGAGGGAAGTCCTCTGGGTTATGCTCAGGAGTGGTATAGCTAGATCATACAGCAGCTCCGTTCTTAGGTTCTTGAGAAGCCTCTATACCGATTCCCACAGCGGCTGCACTAGTTGACACTCCTATCAAGAGTCCAGGTTCTTGTTTCTATAATTCTCATTAGCATGTTTTTCTTGATGGCAGATGGAATCTCAAAGTAGTTTATTTTGGCTTTTGATTCTATTTTGAAATGAGAGGTCCCATGTAGTCTGGGTTAGCCTCTAACTTCTGCTGTAGCAGAACTTCCTGTCCTCTTGCCTCTATCTACCCATTGCTAGAATTACAGCCATGAGCCGCTATTCTGCTTTCTGCAGAGCTGCAGTTGAACCCAGGGCTTTGCGCATGCTAGAGAAACCTACCCAAATGAGCTATATTTCTAGCCCTTCAAAGTTTACATTTCTTCCAGGCAGTGGTGGTGCACACCTTTAATCCCAGCACTCAGGAGGCAGAGGCAGGCGGACTTCTGAGTTCGAGGGTAGTCTGGTCTACAGAGTGAGTTCCAGGACAGCCAGGGCTACACAGAGAAACCCTGTCTCAGAAAAAAAAAAAAGAGTTCATCAAAGTTTATATTTCTTTAATTTTTGTATGTGTGTGGGTGTGCTTATGCCACAGCGTGTAAGTATAGGTCAGAAGACAGCTTGCAGGAGCAGGGTTTCTCTACTATGTGGGCACTGGGCACACCCTTCAGGTTGTGAAGTATTGACAGCCAGTGCCTTTACCTACCAAGCCATCCGGTCAGCACTCAAAGTTGTTTGTGTATTTCACTGATAATTTAGGATGTTGAATACTTGAAAAGCATTTACTGGCAGCTGGGTGTGATGGCACATGCCTATTAATCCCAGCACTCAGGAGGCTGAGGCAGGAGGATGTGAGTTTAAGGCTAGCCTGGTCTACAAAGTGAGTTCCAGGACAGCCAGATCTGCAGAGAAACCCTGTCTCAAAAAACCAAAAAAGAGAAATACGAATGGCCAATAATCTTTTCGTTTGTTTGTTTTCATTTTTTTTGAAACAGGGTTTCTCTGTGTAGACCAGGCTGGCCTCCAAGTCAGAGATCTGAGACCTGTAGCCTCCCAAGTGCTAGGCTTAAAGACGTGTGCTGCCACCACCCAGATATTAACTCCATCTGAAGTATAGCCAGCAAAAATTGTCTCCTACTCTATACAGAATGTCTGTTCACTCTGCTGAGCACAGAAGCCCTTTAATTTTATGTAATCCCATCTGCCCATTCTTTAAAGATTTATTTTATACATATGTGTGTGTTTTCTTAATGTCTGTTTTATATACCACATGCAATGCCTGGCGCTGGAGGAGGTCAGAAGAAAGCATCAGACCTTCTGGAACTGGAGTTATAGATGGTTTTCAGCTACCTTGAGGGCATTGGACATTGAACCCGGGTCTTCTGCAAGAACAACAGATGCTTTTAAGGCTGAGCCATCTCTCCAGACCCTCAATTCTTGAGTTATTTTTTTGTGCTAGTGCGTTCTATTCAGGCATTTCTTGCTCCTATAGGCCCTTTCTGAGCTAATGCCCCACTACCGCTTCTCAGGCTGACTGCTCCAGCTCCATCCCTCATCCCTGCTTGCTGCTCATGGAATAGGGCAAGCACAGGTTTTCCCCTATGCCTGGATCACTTGCTTCACCCATACTCCTCCTAAGAGTCAAAGCCTGGAACTGGGGCACTTGTGGAGTCTCTCAGGTTCTTTCCTGGGCATTCGGAGTTGGTTTGGCAATGGGCGTGGGCATCTTTGATCGAATGCCCTTTGTGTGGGCCCTCCAGACATGCATTCCTGAGGTCGGATAGTCTGGGTTGTGAACATTCCTGTGGTCACACTGATTTGAATGAGAAGAATCATCTCGATTAAATTACAGTAGTAAGAAAGTCTCCAGACAGAGTGGGGTGCAGACATTCCTGGAATCGCAGAGAGAGGAGTGGTCAGAGACCAAAGTACAGGTGTGTGGAAATACCTGGGTTTGTAAAACACATTGGATTAAGCCACCCAAGATGGTACCCTATAGCTTAGGGAGTTTATGTCAGCTCCTGCCTTTTGGGCTGTAGAAACTCAGGATTGCATTCAAGGAAGACTTGGACACTTCTTTAGAAAACAAATCTCCCTCCTCACACCTGTTTATACTGGTTGTGCTGGGGACAGAATTCAAGGGTTTGTACATGTTAGCTAAGTATGAAGAAAAGACCGTCAACCTAAAAAGTTTGGTCCATTAAAATTAGGCATCATGAAACATGCCTTTAATGTCAGTACTTAGGAGGTAGAGATGGGCAGATCTGTATTTCAATGTCATTCTTGGGTATACAGTAAGTTTGAGGCCAGCCTTGGCTACATGAGACCCTTTCTCAACCAGATAAAACAAAACAACAACACAAATTGTTTGAGAAATCCTTTGGCAATCTGGTTAAATTTGTGGACTTTTTCATCGAATTTGGTTCTGGTCTTTGTTTTTTGAGGGAGGGTCTTACTATGTAGCCCAAACTGGCCTCAAACTCAGTCTCCCACATTATGAGATTATAAGTGTGTACTACATTTGGCTTCACCTTTTGCTTTCTTCCTTTTCTTCTTCTTCTTTTTTTTTTTTTGGTTTTTCGAGACAGGGTTTCTCTGTGTAGCCCTGGCTGTCCTGGAACTCACTCTGTAGACCAGGCTGGCCTGGAACTCAGAAATCTGCCTGCCTTTGCCTCCTGAGTGCTGGGATTAAAGGCGTGCGCCACCACTGCCCGGCTTTGCTTTCTTTCTGAAAAGGGCCTAGCTATACTGTCCACATTGACCTTAAAGTTCTGGGCTTGAGGGTTCTCATTTTGGGCACCTGAGTAGTTAGTATCACATCCAACTAACAGACTGTATGTGTGTGTGTGTGTGTGTGTGTGTGTGTGTGTGTGTGTGTATGTGTGTGTGTGTGTGTGTGTGTGTGTGTGAAAATGGAACCCAGGGCCTTATACATACTAGGCAAGGACCCTACCATGAGCTACATCTTCAGCCCAGCACAGGATGTTTTTGAAGGCACACCTGCATATGCATACAAACAGGAATGAATAATGATGAAAGCCAATTATGTTGAAATACAGTTATCATCTTACATTTGAATAAAACTGGGATATAGTAGCCAGGTTTGGTGGCACAGGCCTGTGATCTCAGCACTCAAGGAGCTGACAAGAGGATTTTGAATTTTAAGGGCAGTCTAGCCTATATGGGAAGATGTTGTCTCACAAAAATCTGGCTAGGCAATCACTCAAAATTGGGATGCAGCAATAGATGAGATGTCTAATTATAAGATCAATTTATAAAATCAACTATTATCCAAAGTGGTGAGAAATATGAGCAGTATTTCAGATGTCTGTAAACTGTCATATAAAAGTAAATGACTTGCATACATAGGGCTTTTCCTGTTCTGATTTATTGCCAATATTTGTTAACTGGGAATAAAGCTGAATTTCAGTTATAGTGACAATATTCACACATTCCTCCATCACGTTTGGTAGAGGTCCCTGATGTGTAACCATAGTAAGAACCACTACTTTGGGGAAAAATCTTGGGCCTACTCTAGACACTCCGGAGAGGTTTAGAGAAGAGGAATGTGCTCACAGTCTCAACAAATCCCTCCTGCAGCTCTGAGGACTTCTTCACCATTTCTTTGTCGTCATGGAGTTGCAGATTCTCACTCTGGGTCTGTCTGTTCAGTCTCCATAGGTGGTATCTGCAAACAAACTCATCCAGCCAGCTTCTGGTTTTCTTGGCAGGCAGCAGCTTTTGGGCTGTACTAGTCTGACTTTTACTGCAAACCCTAACATAAAGGGAAATATAACACATGTCAAAAGGCTAACTACAAGTACTACTTCATTCTCATTGCTGAATAGCTCCCTACTGTGAACAGGCTAGGACTGAACAGGAGGGCCACAGGCATTCAAGAACTAATTTGTCTAAAATTGTTTTTTTGGGTGGTTTTTTTTTTTTTGGTTTTCTGAGACAGGGTTTCTCTGTGTAGCCCTGGCTGTCCTGGAACTCACTCTGTAGACCAGGCTGGCCTTGAACTCAGAAATCCACCTGCTTCTGCCTCTCGAGTGCTGGGATTAAAGGTGTGCGCCACCCCCCAGACTTTAAGGTACACTTTATAACTGAAGACTTGAATGTGAGTAACCTGGTAGGCCATTGTCAGAAAAGGATGTCTCCTACTATGGAGCAGCCAGCTTCTTCTATTTCAGGTAGTTTTAACCTTGAACTCTGCAGTGGCTTTCTCTGGAATGTTCTTCCCCTAGATAAAGCCCCAAGTCCCCACACCTCAATCCTTCCATGGTTTCTTTACTTCAGAAAGCTTTTAAAAAACATGCTTTTGTTTTTTATTTCATTTTCTCACTGTGTCTCTCTACATAGCTTTGGCTGTCAACTCAAATGTAGACTAGGCTGGCCTCGAACTCATAGTCCTGGTGCCTCGGTCTCCCAAGTGCCTGGCTAGAAAAAGACTTTCAAAACTCCAAACTCCCACGTCAACCTTCTCTGATTTTTCTCCATTTTGCTTTACGTTTTCCTACCTTCCTTAGCCTGCATTTCTTTGACATGTGCAGCCATGCATTTCGGTGACAGGGTGCCTCCGTGGGAAATACACCTTGGGTGCTTTTGTCACTGTATAAAAACCAGATGGTATCTTAAGAGACCATTGGTTTTGTAGCACATTGTAAACACAGTCAAATACAAGTTACAATCTATAAATTCCAATTCTGTTTCCTGTTGGGTCTCTAAACCTAGAGGTAAGAATTTACCAACCCCCTCAACAGGTAGCGCACAAAATGCTTAAAGCTCTTCAGATGCTCTCTAAACATTCATTTACTGAGAAAAAAATACCTCTGTTTTTCTTTAACAAATTCTTGGGGGTGGGGACAGACACTGGAGAGATGGTTCAGTGGTTATGAGCACTGCCTACTCTTCTGGAGGCCTTGGGTTTGATTCTCAGAACCTATATGGTGGATCCCAACAACCTGTAACTCCAGTTCTGATATCATCTTCTGGTCCCCTCTATAGCCCCAACTCTTTGTTTTTATTGAAGATAGGGTCTCATGTAGCCCAGGCTGTCCTCAGACTTGGTACACAGCTGTGGAAGACCTTGTGCTTCTGAATGTCTGGTGGTTTGAGTGAGAATGGTCCCTGGAGGCTCAGATGTTTGAATGCTCGGTGCCCAGCTGGTGGAACTGTTTGGGAAGGATTAAGAGGTGTGGTCTTGTTGGAAGAGGCATTGTCACTGGGGACAAACTTGAGAACTTTGGGAAAGGCCCAGGCTATTCCCAGTAAAATCAATCTCAATCTCTCTCTCTTTCTCTCTCTCTCTGCCCAGTGGTCTATATGTAATAATTACTAATTATTGCTCTAGAGCCATGCTTGTCAGCTGCCATGCTCCCTGCTATGATGATCATGGGCTCATCCTCTGAAACTGTAACCCCCCAATGAAGGTTCTCTAAGTTGCCTTGGTCATGGTGTCTTATCACAGCAATGAGTAAGTCACTAAGATAACTTCCTATCACAGGATTACTGGCATGGGCTACTACATGGTCCTGGAGCTCAGAGCTTTGTCCATTCCAGACAAGCATTTTTCCCAATTAAATTACATCCCAGCTCTTAAAAAATATATATTTTTTATTTATTTCCTTGGCAGTATTGAAGAGTGAACCTTTCAATCCTTTAAAAGTTTTAAAAAATTGTATGTATATGAGTATATACCCAATAAATAAACTTTACTTTTTAAAGTCCCTGGTTGGTGGTGGAATGGGCCTTTCATTCTAGAACGCAAGGCAGAGGCAGGTGGATCCCTGTTAAGTTGTGGGCCAGCCTGGTCTACAGAGCTAAAGCTGCACAAAGAAACCGTTTCAATTTTTTTTTTTTTTTTTAAAAATCAAAAGCCTTTTGAGACAGGTTTTCATGTAGCTCAGGCTGGCTTCAAACCTGCTGAGTATCTGAGAATGTTCGAGAAGCCTTGATCCTTCTATTGTATCTTCTGGGTGCTAGGATTAGTATGCTTTGCTTTTTATATGGTAGCTAGAGATTGAACCTAGGGTTTTGTACATTTTAGGCAAGCACACTACAAACTTGCTTGCAACCTCACCCCTCCAAGTGCTGGGATTAAAAGTGAGTGCCACCATGTCCAAACTATTTTTGTTATTTTTAATCCTGTGTGTGTGTCTCCTGGGTTTGTGCTTGCGAATATAGGTACCCTGAGAGGCCAGAGATGTCTGCTCCTGTGGAGGTGGAATCATAGGCAGTTGTGAGCTCCCAGACATAGTTGCTGGAAACCAACTCAGATCTTCTGCAAGGAATATCAATACTTGCTCACAGTCCCTATTCAGAGTTTTCTTAAAGGTGCCCTTTATTTGAACTTTAGAGAGAGAAAAAAAAGCAAATTTACCTTAATATGTTAAAGTGAACAATTAATTTTATTGTCTTCCACCTGTCAAAGAAAAAGAAAAGGGACTCAGCTATTTGGCTACATTTTTCCATCTGTCAGTGGGCTGACCTACTGATTCTTATAGCTACTGCAAGGCAGGAAAGAACCATATGAGTCGGGACAGGGACGGGCACATTGGGGAGTTATCAATGGTGGGCTCAGAGGTACAAATCCATACCTTGGGGGCCAGCAGAGTATGGATAGCCAGAGGCTGGGGCAACTCGTCTACACTGTTGATGGAGCATTCTTGGGGGAGCAGTTCCTTGGCCAGTTGTCCATTCTTCTTCAACCTGCAGGCCTCCTGGTATGGGGGTGCGATGGGGGGCTGTGTGGGTGGAGTATATTTGTACTCACAGCCATCGTCTAGCTGTAGGACACAAGAGATGATGAGAATCTGAGAATCTAAGACAATCTCCTGACCCCTGCCCTGCTGGCTGGACACTCACATCCAGAGAGTAAGTTCGGTCGGAATCATAGGCGCTGAGGTCCCCACAGGTCACAAAGGGCACAATAACACGGGTGGGACCATCCAACTGCTTGAAATCTGTATCTTGGAAAGAGAAGGAATGAAGATACAGGCTGCAGCAGCACTGAGTCCCCCTCCTCCCATCATGGTCCTGGCTTTTCACTATACCATGCCTGACCAGCATTTTACCAGCACATTCTACCTTGTCTCATTCAAACGGGATCTATAGAGACGGGTTCCGCCTTTGCCCAACAGGTTCGAGGCTACAGACTTGCACAGGGAACATGTTTAACACAGGTGAGCTTTCCACCTGTGGGCAGGGACTTAGGGTTTCCCTAAGATAGACAAGTAGGATCTTCCCTGGGTAAATGCTTAGTTTTCTGCAACGGAATTTCCACCAAGAGCTACCATTGGAAGACTATCTTAAATATCCCTAAGGGTGTGGAACTGTCATCAGGGTGTGAGGCTGAGGGCTCTCAAGAGATATGAGGTGCATGGGGCTGGTGAAGTTTCCCCAGGCATGGGCCACCAACTCTGGCTCTCACCGTATGAGTTGTTCAGCAGGGGTCTGGTCAGGTCTGGAATGAATCCCTCAGGAGGGTCATAACCCTGACACACAGCAAAGGCCTCTGTGGGGGAAAACCTGGAGTAAGGGGTGACTCTCTGTCACCTCAACCTAGTGCAGACACATGGCCAATCACCCCCTTGCCTATCAGGCCTCCATGTCCCTCACTGACCAATGCTGGAGTTCCGGCTGCTCTTGGGCTTAGCACAGAGCACACTGGAGAAGAAGATACGCAGTTGGCTGTAAAGCAGGGTCACATCCCGGCCTCGGAATATCTATAGGGTGTGGAGGGCAAGATAAGAGAAGTAAGTGGACCCTTCCCCCAACAGGGACCTTTCTCACCACTCCCCCAGGATCCCCAAGGCTCACCTTGGCCACGAAGCAACCCCCTAGCTTCAAGACATGAGTAGCAATGTTGAGAGCCTGCAGAAAGTACAGGCGGGTAAGGTGGAGGCAGAAGCAGGCAAGAATGGGCCAAAGGAGGGCAGAGGCGGCCACCAGGGTTACTCACAGCTAGCAGAAGCTGGGCCTGCATATACTCATCCACATCATGGAGGCCAGTGACTGTAGCAAGAGGAACAACATTAGGGGATCCTCTGATTTGGTATGTCTTCTTATACCAGAGATTAGAAAACCAAAGACTTTCTCAGGCCCTCTTATTGTGAAGGTTCTGGAAAGAGTATCGCCTTCTAACTGGATTTGAGCCCCGAGTCCTTAGAAACCTGGGAAGTCACTTTAATTCTGCAAATTACTTGTCCCACAAACAACACTAGTATTTCTACCTCTAGCCCAGATGGCTTTGTGGAGCTTTATTGATAGACCAGCCCCATAGGCTCAACAAGTTCAAAGCCAAATTTCTACTTCCTTCTCTATTATCAGTTCCTTGATGTTTCTTAGCTCATCGGATCCTTCTAGTGACTCATGTCAAAAACCTTAGTCCCTGTGAACAACTTTGCCCGTGTCATACTCACATTCCATACTTTAGCAAATCCAGTTCATTCTATTTTCAAAATGGCAGCATTCTCTCCTCGCCTATCACTGGAGCCCGGACTGTTAGAAATCACTCTTTTGCACTACTGCAGTAGCCATCTCCTCCCAGGGGGAGGGTGTCTCTGTATCTACCTCTGCCCCTTACACTGTTCAGGAAGCCTAAGGGATTCAGTCACAATCCAAGCCAGGCAGTCTTCCTTGGTCCACAACCCTCAGGCCTTCTCTAAGTTTGCACTATCAAGAGCAATGTTGTCTGATGGCCCATTGGCCCCTTCACTATCAATTCTTTCTGCTGAAAAATCAATGAAGCCTTTCCTGTCTACTTTATTTCAAATCTCAGCAGGTAACTTTTGCTTCCTTGGCCTGCTTCAGTGACTTCCCTACAGGATCTATTACCTTTTTTTTAAAAGTTTATCTTTTTATTAAAAATTGTAAATTGCTATTCATTTTGCATATTTTAAAAACATTTTTAAAGAGCTGTTTATTTTATTTATATGAGTACACTGTCGCTGTCCTCAGACACACCAGAAGAGGGCACCAGATCCTATTAAAGATGGTGTGAGCCACCATGTGGTTCCTGGGAATTGAACTCAGGACCTCTGGAAGAGCAGTTGGTGCTCTTAACTGCTGAGTCATCTCTCCAGCCCTTAAAAATGTTTATGTATGTGTGTCTGTGTTTTGTACATCACATGAGTGTGCCCATGGAGGTCAAAGAGTGTCAGATCCTCTGGAGTTGAAGCTACAGGCAGTTGTGAGCCACCACTCTCAAATGAACACAGTTCCCTGGGAGAACAGCAAGCACTCTTAACCACTAAGCCAGCCCCCGCCCACCTATTTTATTTTTAGAGACAGAGCCTTCCTAATCCAGGCTAACCTTGATCACTTGATCACTAAAGATCTTTCTGCCTCAGTCTCCCAAGATCTGGGATTACAGACATTGAGCCACCAGTTCAACTGTCTCTTTTCTACCATTCCCACTGGAAACACTGACTTTGCAAGGCCAGAGATCAGTGGAATTTATTATTTATGCGCACGTTCCTAACACAACTTGTGTTTTGAAAAATGTTTTGACTAGATGGCTGGCTAAAGCAAAACAAAACAAATCAAAAACAGAGCCTAGGATTGGACAGACACTCAGATGAGAAGGCAAGAGTATTGACACACAGCACAAAGCTGAAGCGATAAACCTTAGTGGCAGAATACTTGCCTTAAATACATGAGGGTCCATCTATTTTAAGCACCAAGAAACAGTCGTCCCCCCCCCCCCCAAAAAAAAGCAAACTTGAAAGGCAAGGAGGTAGGGAGAAATTGCCAGAAAGAGGGAAATGGAAAGAACAGAGGGAAAGAGGGAGAAAAAAACTGAGCTAAGAGACAGAGGTCACCCCCACACCCCATTTACCATCAGGAGCCCCATCACACACTACTAGGTCGGCAGGGCAGCCCTCAAAGTGCTGGATGATCTCCTTGGCAGTGGAGAGCTATGGAGAAAGGGGGGGTGAATGGCCTCAGTACCCCTCTGCTGCCCTCACCCTCAAATCCCACCTGCCCATAGCTCTAGCCTCAAAGCCTTGGGGACAGCCATGTTCTTAGGCTTTGCCTGTCTAAGACCGGATTGCATCTCCGGGGACCCGTCCTCATCGTTTTATTGGTGTCTCTGCAATACAGTCTATGTACAGGCGGTTAATCTCTGTCTTTCTCAGTTTCTGTCTTTGGTGCTGGGATAGAACCTAGTATGCTCTGCTTATATTACCCAAGTGTTCTAGCAGTAAGCTACATCTCCAGTCTCCTCCTCTTTCTTTTTTATTTATTCTGAAAAGAAAAAAAAATTTTAAGGGGCGGGTGAACTGGCTGGGTAGGTAAAGGCACTTGTAGCCAGGCCTCGTGGCCCAGAGTTCCATCCCTGGAATTCAAATAGTGGAAGGAGAAAGCTGCCCTCTGACCTCTATATGCAAACCACGACACACAAACACCCCCATACAAATGCACAACAAATAATAACAAAATTAATCAATTAATTAGAAATGCTTTTTCTTTTCCTCTTCCCTTTCTTCCTTTACTTATCTCTTTTTTAAAAAGGTGTATAGGTGTTTTGCCGTGCCCCACATGTATGCCTGGTGCTTCAGGAGGTCAGAAGACGGCATCCGTCTGGGACTGAAGTTACAGACAGTTGTGCGCCACTGTGGGTGTTCCAAACTGAACCAGTGCTCTTAACTGTTGAACCATCTCTCCAGCCCCTAAGACATTTTAAAACTGCCTTTATTCATTTATTGTGTGTTTGTCTAGGTACATATGCATGTGGAAGTCAAAGGACAACTTTCGGCCTTGAAGTCAGTCATCTTTTTGTTGGCAAGCACCTTTACCTGCTGAAGCCATCTGGCAGTCCTTTTATAAGGCAGGCTAGCTTTGTACTTATCATCCCCCAGCCTCAGCCCTTAAATCCGGGGATTACATAGCCTTTCTTGGTTTTTATTGTCTTGTTTCTCTTCTACTTTCTTTTTATTTTTTAAGGATTTATTTATTTTATTTACATGAGTACACTGTTGCTGTCTTCAGACACACCAGAAGAGGGCATCGGATCCCATTACAGATGGTTGTGAGCCACTGTGTGGTTGCTGGGAATTGAACTCAGGACCTCTGGAAGAGCAGTCAGTGCTCTTAAACCGCTGAGCCATCTCTCCAGCCCCTCTCTTCTACTTTCTATCGTCCCCAAAAGAAGCCAGTCACTCAGTCACCCAACATTCTCAGGCATGCTCTCTCACCTGAGTGATGTCGCCCTGTATCTGTATCACACCTGGGAGTGGAGCCATAGCCTGTAAGTCCACAGCCACCACCTGACCAGAACCCTGGCACCTGTGGATAGCATAGTCCATGTCAGCATAGGATTTACACCCCAGGCCTTCCCCCTACTGGGTCACCTTCTAGTCCCTCCACTTACCCAACCTTCTGGCTCAGCACCTGGCTCCAGCTGCCTGGGGCTGCACACAAGTCAACTGCTCGCTTCACACCTGAGTGCACACAGTGAAGACAGACTGGTTGGCTGCATAACCAGAAGATACTGCAAGAGTCACCTCTCTCCTGTGGAGAACCTATGTCTACCACTGCCCTTGTGCCTGCCTCCTGTTTTCTGGCCCATCTTCTTCCCTGTCTCCATGCTTCAGACATTCTCCAAGTTAGCCCATCCAGTACAGTGAGCTCTGCAGAAGCAGCCTGCTCTCCATTTCTAGGTCACACTTAGTCACCAAATTAGGCACCTTTGAAGAGTTGGAATTCCTCATCAAGCTGAAGTAGCTTGAAAGCACTTCGGGCCCGCCAGCCGTTCTCTTTGGCCAGGCGGTAGTAGACGTCCCGTTTATCCTTAGATGTCCGTCCCATCTCAGTCTGCTGGTACGTAGTGCGCTGATGCTGTCCTGCACAGGGCAAAGAAAACAAAGTACAGCTAACTGAGTTCATGGGACCCACGGGACAGACAGCTTATTCAACACATGGAGACCGAAGCCCAGACAGGGCCCTAAGTACCTTATCTTGAACTCTCAGGCCCTTTTGCTCATCACAGAGGTGCCCATCACTGTGGGACACCACAGATTCCACAGTTAACTGACAGAGGACCCACTACTGACTCTGCTCACCTCCAACTACTGTCACTGACACACTACACAAGTAATCTCTCTCTCAACCATTTTCTCTGGTCATTTCATCTCTATCAACACCTGATTGTCTCTAGTTATTTCCTTTGGCTCTAGAGTCACAGAACCCTATTACGCTCCCCCCCCCCCCAATGAAGCCCTTGCTTTTCACACCTATTACTCCGACACGACCTCATTCTCTCTCCCATAGCCTAATCTCTCTCTGTCCACTCTGCAGTCTACCAATCCCTTCATAGATTAGGCCTCCAGTCATTAATTACTCTCACCTTAATCCCAAGTAATGCCCGGAAGATCATGACCTGTTAGGTCTTTATTACACCAATTTACCAGCTCCATTTACTCAGCCCTCTGACCAACCTCTCAAAGATTACACTAGTGGCCCCCAGGATCCTTTTCATGAATATACACATTACCCCTGTCACTCATATTGCTTCTATATCTTCTTTCGTCATTGACCCCATTAGTTTATCATTCTGCCTACCCATCTCTGTTATTCTCTCCAGAACCCCACCCAGATGATTACTATGTAAACTGCCGAATAGCCAACTCTCTCATACTGTCATTGTTAGCCTTCATTCATTTCCCGGCAGACACAACACCACGCGTCTAATGCCTTCAAGACTCTTTTATTAACAGCCCTGAGATCATCTGCACAGCCTCAAAGACCATCAGTCCATCAGAACCACACCAAATACCCTTCAAGGTGGCCCAGCAGATAGCAGATCAGTTGTGTAGCTCCATGCTGTACCCCTCTCGAGTTCACCCGGCATTCTAGTTCCCTGCTCTAGGCAAGCTTCCGAGGGCTTGACTGAACTATGCAGCTGCAGCATCTAGAGTGAATCCTTTTATCCTGATTTGGGGTCAGGGCTGGCATGCGACCAATCTCGGTCCCAGTTCAAGTCCTCGGTGCCCCAGGACCTACCTCAGCTCTTGGATACAGAGAGTGGTGATCACCAGCCTAGAGAAGAGTGTGTAAACTGGTGAGAAAATGTAGGGCTCCGGTTGGTGTTTGGAGTGGACCCGGAGGCCTGTTGCACACGCCTAGAGGTTGTTGCAACGTGGTAAAGTTTGCTTTGTAAAACAGTTCAGTTCCACGGAGTCCAGACCAGAGTTCAACGTATGACGTTAGTCTCGTCATCTTCTGTCGACATATCCGGGTCACAGGAACTTCATTTCCCAGAATGCAACTCATATCGTTTGGCCAATAATGTTGCGAGGCATGTGACCTAGCTCTTTGTTCTTAGTTTCTGGGGCAAGGTCGTATAGCTGCGCCCAGGAGGAAGATCCTGAGTTCTTAGCCAGTCTGGGATACATAGAGAGACCTTGGCATGGGAAACTTCCACCCCTCTCTGCCCATTCAGACAAAAAAAAAGGCAAGAAAAAGGAGGCCAAGATAACTTACTTGGCTGCCTTTTCTTTTTACATCGGGGCGGTATTGAGCCTATGTACTACATTTCCCAAAATTCAGCGGACATGGCCGCACTTATTTTCTTTAAGTCTGGCGGGAAAGGAAATTACGCAAGGGGGTGGGGCGTGACTACACGAGGAGGAAAGTCTGTTGCAAAAGCGAGCTAACCAGGAAGCTACGGCATGCAATTTTGAGTTCTACTACTGGGAAGCTACCACCTGCAAATCGCAATTTTGAATCCTACTTCTACCGGTTGATTGAGGTGCTTTCAATTTTGCCACCTCAGAACTTTAATTTCCTCATCTGAAAAGTAGAGATAATCACCTATGCAGAATTCACGGTGTTAATCGGAGAGTTAGATGTGCATCCTTTCCTAATTGTATATTTTTCAAATACTTTTTCTTGATACGTTTTAACCTCCGCCGCCGCCGCCGCTGCCACCCCCACCCCCCATCCCCATCCCCCGCACCACTGAAAAGCCTGTCTACAGATTTGCGAGACACACACTGAGTAGAGCCTCTTGCGGCCAAATCTGACCAAAGGAGTTCGATTTCCAGGACACAAGGTGGATAGAAGAAGAAGACAGACTCCTACAAGTTGTCCTGTGATCACCAACACGTGTCATACGCCCCCTCCCCCAAATAAATAAATAGATAAATGTATGGATGAATAAAAGTTTAAAGCATATATGAATATACATATGTTCTTGTGTGTGTGTTCATGTCGTGACCTAGTGCATCAAACCATAATTGAAAGAGCATTTACTGTGTATTAGGCACTATTCTAGTGCTGTCAGCAGTTTGCTGGTAAATGGTTAACTGGCTTTTGACAGAGTAGGGGATGGGTCTGTTTGTAGCATTTGTTAGTTTCCATTGTTTACATATTATCTATCATCTGGTCAGATTTTAAGTCACCCACCCATGTGTAGTCTAAACACAGGCGCAGCAGTACACCATTATGTATCAATTCAACCGTACAATAGGAGAAATAACTTCAAGAACATAGGAAATGAATGCAAAACAGTAAGATAACTGGGAAGTGATAATGTAGGTCAAGCTGGCCTCCAACCCACAAACCACTCCCCACCTTCCAAGTGCTGAGGTTTCAGGTTTTCCCACTCCAGTGTTCGGCATTTCTTATTTTATTTCTTTGAGACAGGTTCTCAAAGAGTTACTATGTACCTCTGGGTGTCCTGGAACTCATTGTGTAGACCAGGCTGGCTTCAAATGCACAGAGCTCTGTTTTGCCTCTGCCTCCTGAATGCTGAGATTAATCAGCATTTCATTTTTAAGATCAATTTGATTTTGTATGTATGAGTGTTCTTTTTCTACATGTATACTTTTAACACGCACGTCTGCAGCTCAAGGAGGTCAGAAGGTGTCAGACCCTGGAACTGGAGTCAGGATGGTGATAAGCTATCATGTCAGTGCTGGGAACAGAACTTGGGTTTTCTGCAAGGGCAACAAGGGCTTTTGACTACAGAGCCAACTCTCCAGCCACAGCATTTCAATTTTAAGGATAGTTATTTAACAATCAGTCTTAGTCAGGGTTTCTATTCCTGCACAATCATCAGGACCAAGAAGCAAGTTGGGGAGGAAAGGGTTTATTGAGCTTACACTTCCACGTTGCTGTTCATCACCAAACGAAGTCAGGACTGGAACTCAAGCAGGTTAGGAGCTGATGCAGAGGCCATGGAGGGATGTTTCTTACAGGCTTGCTTGCTTCTCCTGGCTTGCTCAGCTGGATTTCTTTCTTTCTTTCTTTCTTTCTTTCTTTCTTTCTTTCTTTCTTTCTTTCTTTCTTTTTTTGGCTTTTCGAGACAGGGTTTTTCTGTGTAGCCCTGGCTGTCCTGGGACTCCCTCTGTAGACCAAGCTGGCCTGGAACTCAGAAATCCACCTGCCTCTGCGTCCCAAGTGCTGGGATTAAAAGCTTGCACCACCACTGCCCGGCCAGCTGGCTTTCTTATAGAACCCAAGACTACCAGCCCAGGGATGGTACCACCAACAAGAGGACCTCCTACCTTGATCACTACTAATTTAGAAGATGCCTTACAACTGGATGTCATGGAGGCATTTTCTCAACTGAAACTCCTTTCTCTGTGATAACTCCAGCTTGTATCAAGTTGACACAAAACCAGCCAGTACACAATCAATTTACAAAATTCTCAAAATTGAACAAGCTTCCTTGTGAAAACTTATATATGTTTCCAGTGTACTGCTGAAGTCTCACAATGTTATTTTTAGGGGCTGGAGAGATGGCTCAGCAGTTAAGATGCTCTTAATTCCCAGCAACCACATGGTGGCTCACAACCATCTGTAATGGGATCGGATGCCCTCTTCTGGTGTGTCTGAAGACAGCGACAGTGTACTCACATAAAGTAAATGATTCTTAAAAAATGTTATTTTTAGATTTTATTTATTTTGTTTTATGTTTGTGCATGTTTTCGCCTTCATATATGTATGTGAATCAAATTTTGTTCTTGTTGCTTTCTGACGCCAGAAGAGGGCATTAGACCTCCTGGAAGTGAAATATACATAGATATATATACATACATATATATATATATATATATATATATATATATAAAATCATGTGTAAAATCTAGGTATCACTCTATACATATAACATACAGTGTATATGGTAATATGCCTCTATATATTTAGTAAGGTAACTGTATTAAATACATATATACTAGTAAATAGATAAGAGATGCTTGGTCCTCCTGCCTCCTGCCTTAGTCTCCCTAGCACCAGGATTACAAGTGTGACATACCATGGCCAGCAAATAGACGATGTGGCAATAAAGTAAGATGAAAAGAATAGACACTGAAGAAAGGATTAAATTGCCTTTTCTTCCATTTTGAAATGAGATCTTGAGAGGTTGCCCAGGCTGGCCTTTACCTTGTGGGCTCAGTTCATTTTTCTGCCTCAGTCTTCAGAGCAGGAGCACACACTCTGGGGATATTTGGAAGAAGTGCATTGCCAGAAAAGGGGGTAACAAACGCAAAAAGCTGAGTGGGAGGGACTTTGGTGAGCATTCAAAGATTCAAAGAACTAAAAGATGGACTCTCCACGCCTTTGAGTGAGAATTTCATCAAGTGTGTGTGTGTGTGTGTGTGTGTGTGTGTGTGTGTGCGCGCCCGCGCGCGCGCGCGCGCGGGATCCTACTGTGATGCTCTCTGCTGCCCCCTACTGCCTAGAACAGGGTCTACTCTCAGTTGTTTGCCGCAACTAGCCTTTTGTGCTGTTCCTTCATTTTCTTTTTCTTTTTTTTAAAATACCCATTTATTTATTTATTATGTATACAGTATTCTGTCTGCATGTATGCCCACAGACCTGAAGAAGGACCAGATCTGCTTGTAGATGGTTATGAGCCACCATGTGGTTACTGGGAATTGAACTCAGGTCTTCTGGAAGAGCAGCCAGTGCTCTTACCCTCTGAGCCATCTCTCCAGCACCCTGTTCCTTCATTTTCTTCACAGCGTGTGCTGTATTTTCTTTTATTGCTCAAGCACCCAGGGACCTATGCAAACAAGGTAAACAGATTTGAGCTGCATCCCCAGCCTCACTTTTTGCATCATTATTTTTTAAAGCAGAGCTTGATGGTGCATACCTGGAAAGCAGAGACAAGAGGCTCTTTGTGAGTTTGAGCCCAGCCTGGTCTACATAATGCACTCAGGTCAGGCAAGGCTACATGGAAAGATCCTGTCTCAGAAAAAGTGTGTGTGTGTGTGTGTGTGTGTGTGTGCACACGCGCATGCTTGTCTGAAGGTCAGAGGATGACTTTAGGGAATTGGTTCCTGCCTTCCACTTTGTTGAGGTAGATTCTCTTCTCTCATTGTTTTTGCTGCAGTTTTATGTAGCCCAGGAAGCTGGTATGCTAACTTCTGGGCTATTTTCCTGTCTCTGCCTCCCATTGCACTACATGAGTGCCAGGATTACAGATGCATGCCACTTCATTCGATTTTTACTTGGGTTTTGGAGATCCATCTTGGGTGATCTTTCTTGTGTGGCAAGTACACTTATCCACTGAGTTTCCCAGACCTTACGCTGATTCTCTGTATTCTAGAGAGGTCCTAGAAAGAGACAGACACATTCCTGAAGGACAGGGTTATGTTCGTTGGTTTTTAAAAGCTTTAAAAAAAAAAGATTTATTTATTTAATATGAGTACATCGCTGTCTTCAGACACACCAGAAGAGGGCATCAGATCCCATTACAGATGGTTGTGAGCCACCATATGGTTGCTGGGAATTGAACTCAGGACCTCTGGAAGAGCAGTCAGTGTTCCTAACCACTGAGCCATCTCTCCAGCCCCGTTTGTTTGTTTTTGTTTTTAAATCTCTGGATAGGGCTGTGATGGGGCTCTGTTACAGAGCAACAACGACTTAAGGTACCTGAGAGCCAAGGAAGGAGGGGCAGCTAGGGATGCAGCTCAGTTATAGAACACTTGCCTGGTATGTGTGAGGTCCAAGGATGGAGGCTCCAAGTTGAAGCCCCATCACCCCAGAAGAAGCAAAATATTAAATTAAAAAGGTGAAGCAACATTTTGGTCAGTGGGAGCTCAAGAGAGTCTTGTGGGGTGATGGGAACCTGGCTCCTCTAGCTGCAGTAAACAAGTGTGAGAAAGGAAGGGTTCCAACAGGCCACTGCTCCACAAGAGATGAGGGAGTGCCAGGCATGGGGGCCATGTTCATCCGGCTGGATGCTTCCTATGTCCTGTTTTCTTGTGGGTCACAAAGAGGATGTTTAATTTTTAGCAAAGAAACTTGCTTCCTCCAGCAGGGCTCAAGGTTTGGGAGACAGGAGCCAGGCTCTGAGTTCCCCATATCACTGGAGGTATTAGTGTCACATAACAAGACAGACTCAGCCACCCGTCCTTCATAAGCCAATGGAAGAGACAAATTTTAAGTAGGGGGTCAGAGTTATGCATAGCTGAGCTATCCTGGTCAAAGTGTGGTTCTGCCCATTGGACCTGTCAGCTATCTGTGCCAGTCTCTCCAGCAATATCTGTTTCCTAGAGACAAGTTTTCCCTCTGGCTGGCCCTAGAATTCAGCCTTTTTTTTTTTTTCTTAGCCCAGCATGAGATTCCTGGGGAAATTCCAATTTCTTGGGGTGCATTGTTTCAATAGTCTAATAGCCAAGGGAAGGGACACAAGTGTCTCTTAAGAATATCCTCATTCCTGCCAGGCAAGCCCGTTACACCCAGGCTCTTCCCGGAGCCAGAGGCTCCCACCCAACACCCCACTGAGTGTAAAGGTGTCAGCCAGACCAACTCTTTCCTCTGGGAGAGGGCATTTGAAGAGTTTGAGGGGAAGAGGAAACCTGGGCCCAGAAGGGCTTCAATCGCTGTGCGGAGGGCAGGGGTGGGGTGAGGAGGCATGGATACAACTTTGAGGGTCAGGAAAGGATTGAAAAGAGTTCCCCAGTGGGGAGCCTGCATGAAAGGCCAGATTAAAATTCAAACTGCCGAAGAGTGGGGGGTTTTGCTTTACAGACCATTCATCTGTTCCTTTCACAAACTTATACTGGGCAGTCAAGACGGGCTAAGTGTGGTTATAAGTACTTTACTTTCTAAGTTCATTCTCCCCGTAACTTCCTAAATTAGGCGTTATCTTGCTCCCGAGGCACAGCAAAATTTAAGAATTTCTCAGGACTGCAGAACTAAGGAGGAGTGGCTAAGCAGAGAAAGCTTTTGCCAAAGACTTGCTTGGCTGTGTTTTTCCTGCTCCTGTAGAGCAGCAGGTTCTGCTCCTGGGGTCTGACATATTTTAATGAAAATCAGGGGTCTTCCTGAAGGACCGACATTCCTCTCTGTCTGTGTCTGTATCTGTGTCTCTGTCTCTCTCTCTGAGATGGTCTCATCATGTAGCTCAAGATGTCTGTGACTGACGATCTCAGAGCCTCTCAGCCTGCGCTGTGACCAGACATGGATCCCCATACCCTGCTTTCCAAAACGACTTGTGTCTAAATAGGAATGCCATGTTACACAAAGCCCTGCTTTACTGAAGCAGCAAATCCTTAAATGACCTTGAGTAGGAGTCATACCCTGATCAACTAACAAAGTGTTCTTATCCCTGGCAAGACCTCAAGGCTATAGACATACTTACGAACATCTGTTCCTTCCATAACAGGTTGTCCTCCACAGCCAGATCCCACTCCCCGTTCACGTTTCTTCGTGCCAATATATGTATTGTGCCTGATATTTGTAGTGCTTTCAAACTTCCAGTAGCTAATAAAGGAGCTGGTAGGCTAGTGACAGGAATAATAATAACAATAATAAATAATAATAATGACAAATAATAATAATGACTAATAGCAATAATAGTGATACAGCACTTAATGTTTGGAATTTATTGATCATTTGCTGTGTGCCTGGTAGCTCTGTGCTGGGCAGTACTGAAGAGCTGAGGAAGGCAAGGGAGATGGGTGGTCAAGGCATTAGGCTACGGCTGAAAAACGGATGGGTGCATCAGTGAGTGGGGGTGTCTATTTTTTTTTTTGTCCAAGGAATATTAATTCTTTAGACAGGAGATTTCAGAGATTTTTCTTGAAGTGTAAATACTTGCCTAGCCCTGCTCCCCCACTTAGTCACATGGGCCAAGGTTTCTGCTGACAGGTGTCTTTTTCCCTGGGCAGCCTGAAGTACAGATGTACTCTGGGTGGGGGAGATTGACAGAGGAGAGAGAAAGCTAAGCAGGCTTGAATAGACAGCTGCTGTGGTGCCCCGTCCCCTGACCCCGTGTTGGTGTAAGGTGTGCGTGTGTTAATAATGTGGGTATATCTTACGTGTCTGGTCACGTTTTTAGCAGTCAGCACAGAGATACGAGCGGCATATGTGTCTTCCTACTTATTTGCCCAGCTGTGTTTTCTTTCTACATCACCTCCCCAGTTTAACCTAGTTCCTTTCTGGCAACTGATGCGTGTGGTACTGTCTACTTGTGCAGTTTAGCTGAATGGAGGTGTATGCTGCTTACGTGTTTATGTGTGTTCTTTGTAAGACTTTCGGGTACATTTCTCGTGTATTTTCTCTGTGTCTGCTGTGGCTGTGGTTATGCCTTTCTTTGGTGAGTGGCAACACATCTGTGTAGGATAGGTGTTTTCTTCTGGAGCTGCTGGATTATGCTAGCTGGCTCCTTGTTTCTTTTTGCACATTTAGGCACATTTTCTGGAGTTCCACATTGTAATATTAGAAGTATACTTTCTGCATCCTTGCATCTCTTATTTATGTGCCTTTGTATGGTGTCCCTGGATGTTTCCTTTTTTAAAAAATAAAGATTATTTTATTTAAAAAATTATTTATTTTATTTGAGTACAGTGTAACTGTCTTCAGACACACCCGAAGAGGGCATCAGATCTCATAACAGATGATTATGAGCCATCATGTGGTTGCTGGGAATTGAACTCAGGACCTCTAGAATAGCTGTGCTCTTAACCACTGAACCATCTCTCCAGCCCAGTCCCTGGATGTTTCATTTCTGAATCCTAGTGTTTGTGTGTGGGCTGTGTGTGGCCATGTGCTTCAATGCAGGTGGGTATGCCAATCACTGGGTTTCTCTGTCTGGTCATGTCTGCTTATGACCACAAGGGCACACTTGAGTCCACAAGCACCGAGGTATCATTTTGAGGCTGGCATGAGGAAGCTGACCCGGCTGGTACCATCTGAACTCAAGTGTAAGAAAGATAAAGGGATGTGCTGAGCCCTGTGCACTCATCTGTGCATCCATCTTTGTACCCTGATCAGCTGCATGTCTGTGTGGGATCAACCAGTTGGTTGTCTTTGGTGTGTCTGGGAGTCGGTGGGGGTGACTTTGTCTCTAAATCAGTATCCTCTTGCCAGTTTATGTGTTGTGTGAGGCTTTGATTCAGTGGGTGACACTTGTAAGACCACTATAGTTCAGCACAGCTATGAGTTTATGACTGTCCCTTATGGTACTCCACGTGCAGTTGGGCATGAGTCCGTAGCATGTTCCTGCCTCTCAGCCTTGATTCTTTGTGGGTGATTGTGAGTCTTTGTGTGCACTTTGTGAGACTTGACATCTGCATCACCGAGTCTCTGGATGGAACTGGGAAGGAGCAGGTTGTGTAGCTGTGGTCCCTGAGTGTGCAAGAGTCTTTCTTATTGAGGGGAAGTAGGTGGGGTGGGGGCATATAGGCTACCTTTGAAGGCCCAGCCAGCTTCTGGCCTTTCCGGGAATTCTATGCTCCCTGTAGGGGGTAGGCAGGCAGACCAGATTCCACATAGCCATGCTTCTTGTCCACCTGGGCTTCAAGCAGCCCAGTCTAGTTAAGCTAGGATTTCAGGTCTCCCACGGCTGACTCCCGGTAAGGAACTCATGCCTTGTGTGGGACAGCCATGCCTGTCACATCCCTGGATGGAAGAGAATAGAAGACTACATGGGGCTTTTAGTTAGGGCCTGGATAGTCCCCACCCAATGCCTAGGCTGGGCACCAAGACTCTGAAACACATTCAATTTGCAGACACTGTTCACACTCCTTACTCAACATCGAATGCTCTCCCTACCTCCATCCGGGGGACCAAGTGTCTAGGGTTCTTGTTGGGCGAGGCTGTTTGAGATTGGCATCAGCCTCTGATGGCTTGGCTTACCCATCCACCAGTCCCTCTGTCCCTTTCACCCTTTGGGCTGATGTGTCTGATCCAGACCTGTTTGGGATGCACTTAGCTGTACATACCTGGCTAGTAGACTATTTCCTGTTACTGGCTTTGATTGCCTTTGGCATTCCTCCCGGTTACTGTATGATCCCATTTCCAACCCACCTGTCTGAGTTTGCCTCCTTTGGCATTTTTTCCCCAGTAACTACTCCTCCAAATGTTTGCCACCTCCTCTTTTCCCGTGTCTACCCTATGTGTCTTTTTGATCCATGACCTTTCTGTCCTTTTGCTGTGCCTCCTGTCCACCTATTTGTCTGAGACTGTTTTTCTTCCTGTGTTGTCCTTTGTCCTCTTCTCTGGTCTGAGTCTATTCCCTCTTTTGCTCGTCCCTGTCTCTGGATGTGATTGTATTCCTTCAACTATTCCATCTATCTATTTGGTGCACCCCAACACACATGCACGCGCGCACGCACGCGCGCATACACATACACAGTTTTCTTTTCCTCCACATGGGTTCAAATGGGAAACCCTCCCTCCTTGTCCCCATGTAGGGTTCAAAGAAGTGAAACTCAATTGAAATAAAATTAGCAGTTCTTCCATTGCTCCCAAACAAAACAACAGAAACACCAAACCAACCAGCTGATCAACAAACAAACAAACAAACCAAAACCTCACCGTTCAGTATGGTGGCAAAGCGGACTCACTGTGGGACAGGCACTTGGGAAGCAGCTTGGTATGGGATAAGGCAGAGGCAGCGTCATCCCAGTGGGAGCTGAGTTAGCAATGGGGTCTCAGAGGCCAAGTCGGAATTGTTTCAGCTTTAGGGATTAGAGAAGGTATGAAATCGAGGGAGGAGGGCAAGCCATGGCGATGGTGGTCCTAGAAACCATGGGGATGGATGGGTGTTTCAGGGGCTCCTGGAGGACATTTGAGTGAAATGAGGATGTCCTTTTGGTGCCTTAGTCATAGGAACTGCATTTAGAAGTGACAGGAGCCTCTAGAGGGTACTCATGGTTTGGGACTCTTCATCCCAGGAGTTGGATTCAGGATGTTTACCAGGACCACAGCATTTTGTAAAACTCCATTTTGCTTGAGCTATGAGTAACTACAATAATTTGGTTTCTAGAAGTAAATTAACTTGTTTCTCTAGATTTTCCACCGCCTGGCCCCAGGGATCCCTAGTAACAGGCAGCCAGGACAGATGTCGTGGATCACCTAACATCCTTTAACTGACCACTCACCGGTTGTCCTAGCAATGCTCAACTGCAGGCCCCAAATGGAAACCTTTTAACCTTTCGCTCCACCCGCTTCTCTCCTATTACTAACCCAGCTGATAAGGGGGCTGTGGGCCCTGATTCTAACAAAGACCCATCTGTTCGAATCTGAAGCTTTTCCCCTCCAGATAAAAGTCTGCATCATTTTAAGTCATTTGTTCCGTTGTGTGTTTTTCTTCTCACTGACCTTTCATTTGGTGACCCATATGGAGAGTCAGTGTGTGGAGGCTTTCTGACAATTCCCTCTCCAGCCCCTCATCCCTCCCCCCTTTCGCCAGGAACTGCTGTCCATTTTGATCCTTGTATACACCACCAGCTGATTGGACTCTGGATGAGTTTGGAGATTTCTTTTCCTTCTCTGGGAAGTCTCCCTTTCTGACTCTCTGCCAGGCAGACTTGTCAGAAACCTTAGGACCTTTTGGAGAGTGTCCCCTAGATTGAATTCTTGGTCTCCTTTGAGAAGTTCAGTAGAGATGTCTCTGCCCTCTAGACTGGTTCTCACACTGAACGGAGTCCTTGGTTGAGGGACACATCTTCCTTTCCACTTGGTTTCTGCCAGGAAAGACCCCCTTTCCACTCCTCCTTGCAGCCTTGGGCCAGCATTTTTTTGGGGGGGGCACATCTTAAAATTTTCTATTGTAATCCAGCTTGGCCACCGCACCCCTCCAAAAATGGTTACCATTGCCCAGAGAGCAACAAGTTTTTGACTTCCAAACTCAAGGGCCAATGCACTGGAATACTGTCTGAAGTTTCCTGCTCTCAAGCCTTTATCTTTCTCAACTTCTGCCCTCCTCTCCATTCCCCCTGATTGGCCTTTCAGATTCTACAACTCTCCTAGGTCTGACCCCACTCCGTGTTTGTGATGCTCATGTTTTCTTTTGCCACAAAATGACCTTTTCTATCAGCTGTATGCTGCTTTCCAAAATCTGTCACACAACGTTCTACTCTGGAAAACCCTCCTTTGTCCTGACCGAAAGACAACTGCCTAGCAAAACCTTCTTTTTAAACCAAACTCCTGTTCTAATCAGATAACAAGACTCAGGCTGGCTCTCTTTCTGCTCTCTCTGCAGTCACCCCCCAGCACTCTGCTACGCATGGTGGCTTATGGCCATTAGCCACCCATCCCCTGAGACCTTCTCTGCCAAATCTCTCCATTTCTGTCTGCTTCCCACTTTTTTTTTTTAATTATTATTATTATTTTATTTTATTTTCCCTGTTTGGCCTAAAACTGGAAGGAGCCATTCATCTCCATGTGGGCATCTTGCCCATACCTGCCTGTAGGGATCAATCAGAGACAATCCCACCATGCCTACACCTGCAGTTTCTCCAGCTGGACTTCTAGATCAAAGCAAGTACCAAGTTCTCAGCTTGTCTGAAATGGCCAATCTATCTTCACCCACCTGGCTGCCATGGGGAACACACCTGAGGCTCTCTTCCTTACTGACCTTTTGAGTTACATTTTAAGTTACATTTCAGACATCTTATTACATTTTTATTTATTTATTTAGTGTTAGGGGCACTGCATGACAGACCACAGAGGTGGAAAGTCAGAAGACAACTTGTAGACTCAGTTCTTCTATCACATGGACCCGAGGGACTGAACTCAGGTTATCCAATGGGGCAACAAGTGTTCTTACCAGCTGAGCCATTGATGGGTCCCTGCATTATTTGTTTTGAAAAAAAAAAAAAAAGAAAGCTAAAATAGTTCAATCTACAGACTTCCATAGAGCTTCTCTAGCCTGCAGGGATGCATTCAGTTGCATGTCTTTTTCTGACTGTCCTCTAGCTTCCTGCCCCACCCCAGTCTTTGAAATATCTCTCAGCCAAGCTGTAAGAGATAAGGTTCTCTAGCAGGGAGAGAGGGGGTTAAACTGCCCAACTTAGCTCCCAGTTGTATCCCTTTTCCCAAAGACCCACAGTCTTTCCAGACTGTGGAAAGAGTCTGTCCAGCATCTTAGATTTTTCAGTAGTCAATCTAGTACCTTCCCATATATGGAACATTTTGCTTTTTAGAGTTGTTTGTTTTTACTTCATGTGTGTGGCTATTTTGCCAGCATGTATGCTTGCACATCATGTGTGAGCACTATGGAGGTCAGAAGCAGGCCTTGAATCGCCTAGAACTAGAGTCACAGACAGGTGTGAGGCACCATGTGGATGCTGGGATGCCCACACTGGTCCCCTGGAAGGGCAGCCAACACTCTTTGCGGTTGTGCATCTCTCCAGTCCCTTGACAACATTGTTGTGACCAAAACTCAAATTCTACTTCAGGGGATTAACTTTAAAGAACTCTATAACAGCCTATTAAACCACTTATACTCTAAGCTGCCTCTTCTCAAACAAAACCCTCAAGTCCTATAGATAGTCCTTCACCTGGTACCTGCTCTATCATTTACTTTCTCGTTTGTCCTCTCCATCCTTAGGATGCTCAGCTCATGCCCTGCTGTTTCTCTTTCCAACCTCATATTTCCCTTTTCTCTCATCAACTTTACATTCTGTTGGAGTTCCGGTGGACCCTCCCAGTTTTGCCCTCACGTCAGCATTCTGGTGTCCCCTCTGGACTTTTCCTTACTGTCAGGGTCTTGCTGGATCCTCTGAGCTTTTGTCCTGCCGCCAGGGTCCTTTAATGGCTCTTCATCTTTTACTGGGCTCTTTAACAGACTCCTGGGGTTCTGGACCCCACCTTTCCTGACTCCTGCCCTTTCCAGAACTTCTGCTCATGTCCCCCTTCTCTCTGAGGCTTCTGAGTTATTCTGGACCACAGTTCACTGTGCACATCTCTGTGTGAAAGTAAACTGAGGCACACAAAGATGTGAGTCTGTTCTCTTCCTGTGCTAAACTCACTTGATTGTCTTGTTCTGTACTTCCATAATGATTTCTGTGAGTATCTTATTGCCATAGGATAAGATCAATACACCTTTTTTTGGTGTATTGGTATCAGGCAAAAGAGGTAATAACAAACCTCCATGAAAAGGCAGCATCTAATACAAACGGTTTTAAGAGGTTTGTTAGCTATCTCTTCTTATAGCCAATTCCCTCCACTGTTGATTTCTTTGTCTTTATGGGGCAGTTATTTTATACAAAGTACTACTGGATTCTAAAGGAAACTGAAGAGATTCCCCAGCCACATGCATCCTACTCAGGTGGCACATGAAAGATGCTGGCTCATCTGTTTGTTGGTTTGTCTCACTGTGGAGACCAAGCAGACATTGAACTCACAGAGATTAGCCAGCCTCTGCCTTACAAGTGCTGGAATTAAAGGTGTGGGCCACCATGCCTGGCTACCTAACATTCTTTAACCGAGTACTTACTGCTTACACCTAGCAATGGCCCAGTGCAGACCAAAATAAGGCACTTTTAAATTCAGAATGCTAAGGCTTAGTAATAGAACTCTGGACTATCATGCAGAAAGCCTTGGGTTCAATTACAACACTAACCCAAAACAGAAGGAAATTAAAAATGGGGAAAAAATAGAAAACCAGTGAAATTCAGACTACTATAAGGGAGTACTGTTCTCCACTGAGTTGAAAGACATAAAAGAAAGGGACAAATTTCTAGATTTGTCCAACCCACCAAAATTAAAACAAGAGCGATTGACAACTTAAACAGACCTATAACAAAGAGATTGAAATGGGAATAAAAAGACTTCTGGCTTAAACAAAATCCAGATGAAGTCACATAAAATTCTACCAGACTTTCAAAGAATATCTACAACAAATATTTCTTAAATTATTTTAAAAAGAAAAGAAACCAGAAACACAAGAAGCAGTGACAAACTTCTATGAAACCAGTATTACTATAATATCCAAATCAGATTAAAGACATAAGAAAAAAAGAAAATCATAGGCCAATATCCCTGATGAAGATAGATGCAAAAATTCTGAATAAAATACTTGAAAGTTCAATATAGGTGTATATGAAAAAGATCCTCCACCAAAATTAAGTTGCTTTTATTCTGGAGATGCATGGATGGTTCAATAAATGAACCTAAGCCAATAAATGAAATAAACCATATAAATGGACTTAAGGAGAAAAAAATCCATGATGATTTCAACAGATGCAGGAAAAAACCCTTTGGTGAAACCCAGCATTCCTTTATGATAAAAACCCCAGAGAGAGAGGCCTGAGGAGAACATACCTCAATAAAGGCTATGTCTGATAAATCCACAGTCAACATCATCCTAAATTGGGAAAAACTCCAAGCAATTCCACTAAAATCAGGAAGGAGACAGGACTATCCACTATGCTCACTCCTTTCTAATGTAATGCTTGAAGTGCTAGCTGGAGAAACAAGACAAGAGAATTAAAGGGGTGCAAATGGGAAAATAAATCAAATTATACTTCTTTGCAGATGATATGATATTATACATAAGAGATCCTAAACATCCCACCAGAAAACTTCTAGAAATTAAAACAGTTTCAGCAGCATGGGAGAATACAAAATCAACTTTAAAGCTTAGCAGCTTTTCTAGTTAGCAGCCGCAAGCATGCTACAAGATAAGATCGTGGACCCAGTCTCATTCACAACAGCCTAAAACTAAGAATAAACATGACCGAGGAGGTGAAAGACATCTATAATGAAAACTTTAAATGTCTCAAGAAAGAGATTGAGGAAGGGACTAGAAAATGGAAAGATCTCCTATACCCATACACTGGTAGAATGATCATTGTGAAAACGACCATTGTACCAAAAGCAACCTGCAGGTTCAATCCCTGTAAAACTCTTCATAGTATTCATCATAGAAACAGAGCAAGAAGAACAAGACTGGAGGGATCACCATCCCAGATCTCAAACTATATCGTGGAACTGTACTGTGTTGGTATTTTTGTCAACTTGACACAAGCTCGAGTCGGTTAGAAAGAGGAGCCCTCATCATCTGAGAATGCTCATAAGATGGGCTTATGGGCAAGACTGTGGGGGCATTTTCTCCATTCATGGTTGATGTGGGAGGCCCCATCTCACTGTGGGTGGCATCACTACAGAACAGGTAGCTTGGGATTGGATAAAGAAACAAGGGCTGGAGAGATGGCTCAGTGGTTAAGAGCACTGACTGTTCTTCCAGAGGTTGTGAGTTCAATTCCCAGCAACCACATGGTGGCTCATAACCATCTGTTAATGGGATCCGATGCCCTCTTCTGGTGTGTCTGAAGACAGCTACAGTGTACTCATATGAATAAAAGATAAATAAATCTTTACCAAAAAGAAAAAGATAAAAAGAAAGAAAGAAACAAGTTGAGCCACAAGGAGCAAATCAGTAAGCAGCATTTCTCTCTGGCCTCTGCTTCAGTTCCTACCTCCAAGTTCCTGCTCTGAGTTTCTTCCCTGACTTCTCTTCATGATAGACTGTGACATGAGAGTTCTAATTAATAGGAACAAAGCTTTTCACTCCCCAAGTTGCTTTTGGTCATGGTATTTTGTCACAGCAACAGAAAGCAAATTAAAACATATAGTAATAAAACCGTGTGGTATTGGCACAAAAGCAGAAACATAGGTCAATGGAACAAAATAGAACACCCAAACACGAGTGCACATTAACTTCAGCCATCTGATGTTTGACAAAGGTGCCAAGATATCATGTTGGAGAAAAGACAACATCTTTAACAAAAGGTGCTTGGAAAACTGGATGCCCACATGTAGAAATTAGGTCCATATCTATCACAAGCCAATCTGCAGAAAAAATAACTTCAAATGGAGCAAAGACCTAAATGCCCAACCCAAAACACTGAAACTGCTAGAAGAAAATGTAAGCAGTATTTACAAAATATAGTTGCAGGAAAGGATTTTCTGAATAGGACTCCATTTGCCAAGGAATTCATGCCAACTGTTGACAAGTGGGAACTCATAAAACTAAAAAGCTTCTATAAATCAAAGGAAACAATTGAGGGAAGAGGGACTCCATAGGATGGGAAAGGAGCTTTATCAGCTACACATCTGAGAGAGGACCAGTATTCAGAATATATAAAGAACTCAAGGGCAGTGGTGGCGCACGCCTTTAATCCTAGCATTTGGGAGGCAGAGGCAGGAGAATTTCTGAGTTCGAGGTTAGCCTGGTCTACAGAGTGAGTTCCAGGATAGCCAGGACTATACCGAGAAACCCTGTCTTGAAAAACAAAAAACAAAACAAAAATGTAATTTAAAAGGGCTGGAGAGATGTCTCAGTGGTTAAGAGCACTGATTGCTATTCCAGAGGTCCTGAGTTCAATTCCCAGTAACCACATGGTGGCTCACAACCATCTGTAATGGGATCTGATGCTTTATTCTGGTGTGCAGGCAGGCATACGTGCACATAGAACATTGTATACATAATAAATAAATCTTTTAAAAAAAAGAACTCAAAAAACAGATAGTCAATAGTCTAATAAGAAAGGGGGGCCTATGAAGCTAGCTAGTCAAGGTGGCACAAGCTTTTAATTCCAGCACTTGAGAGGCAGAGATAGACAGATCTCTGTGAGTTTGAAGCCCCCTGGGTCTACATAGCAAGTTCTCATTATCCAGGACTTTGTCTCAAACTGAAAAAAGGGGAATATGGATCAGAGAATTCTCAAAAGAAAAAATAAAAATGGCTAAGAAATATCTCAGAAAGTGTTTACATCCTTAGCAGTGAAGGAAATGTAAATTAAGAGTACCCTGAGATTTCATTTACTCCAGTCAGAATGGCTATCAAGAAAACTGGTGGGCTGGAGAGATGGCTAAGCGGTTAGGAGGGCCGACTGCTCTTCTGAAGGTTGTGAGTTCAAATCCCAGCAACCACATGATGGCTCACAACCATCTGAGATCTGATGCCCTCTTCTGGGGTGTCTGAAGACAACTACAGTGAGCGAGTGGGGCCAGATCGAGAAGAAAAAGTGTCTGAAACAGCTAGAGTGTACTTACATAAAATAAATAAATAAATCTTAAAAAAAAAACTGGCAACAGATGCTGGAGGGGATGTGGGATAAAAGATCACCCTTTCTTATTCATGGTTGGTGGCATTGGTGGAAATCAGGATCTTGAATTCTCAAAGAGCTAAAAAGAAACGTATCACATAATCTAGCTGTACCATCCTTTGGCATAGCTGAAGGACTCGGCATCTCACTTCTCTCCAACTTCCTTGAGGATTCATATTCACTTGTATAGCTGGCAAAGACCCTTATTCATTCTGTGGACTTTTCTACTCCACTTATTGTCCACTCTAACTCTGTTCACTAGTCATTGCAATTCTATTTCTAGCTAGGAGTAGAAATAACATAAATGTCCTTCAGCTGATGAATGGAGTAATGAAAATATGGTGCATATACATTGTGGAATACTATTCAGCTACAAAGAAAATTGAAATTATGAAATTTGCAGGGAAATGGATGGGTACCAAGTGACATAACCCAGACACATGCTCTCTTTCATTTGTGGTTCCTAGTTCTGATGCTTTGTATATGAGTGTACACCATACTGTAGCCAAAGAAACGAAGAAGAAGAAGAAGAAGAAGAAGAAGAAGAAGAAGAAGAAGAAGAAGAAGAAGATCAGAAAGGGGGATGAAGGGGTGAGAGAAAGAGCTCTAGAGAGGGAAATAGGGTCATAGGTGCTATGTGGTGGGAAATGAGAAAGGGGGGGGACATCTCTAACTGTGGAGGAGGGCAATACATATGTCACATGTACACACACATATACACATACATGTATACATACACACATATTTAAATGAAGTTACATCATTAGGGTGATAATGTTTCTTACAAGGGCCATGGCTTATCTAACAAAAACTTCAGTTCCAGACAGGAGAAGCCTCCTTACAAGTCACGGTCAGAGGAGTTCAAGAGATTCCCCCAACAATCTAAATATAGGCTTACTGCCATTGTCCTTGGTTGTGTACCAGAATTTGAAGGTAAATCCCTATGCTGAAGACACCTCACACTGTGGACACAGGACTTGGAGGAATTGGCCAGACTGGTCTGGAAGCCTCCTCCCTGAGGACTAGCTCCTCGGAGTACTGGAAGGAGCTATGCAAGCTTCCTGGGGACAATCAGTAGTCCTATCCATTTGTGATGACTGTGAAACACAATGACTGGCACAGCAAGGTAGCCCCAAAGGTGCAATGGTGGCACTTCTACTTTGGGGGTGACCAACAACTGTCTAACTGGTCTTAAGACCTGATCAACGGGAAAGAATTCATACCTGGCACTGTAAACCTAGCCAACTTATCCATGGCTAGTAAGGTCATGGAACCTGAGGGAGAACTTATCACCGCCCATTTCTGAAACCAGTATGATTTCTACTTGCATTTTTAAGTAGCTACCCTTATACCCACAGGTGAGTGTAGCTCTCACCCATCGTCAAAGAAGTTGTTTTTTTTCCCCAGCAGATTTTTTTTCCCCACGAACTAACTGACCGAGGCGTGCCCATGTCCAATGGATATACACACAACACAACCTCTACATCTAAGGCTTGGGTAACTTTTAAAAAGGTTCTCAGAAGAGGATCAGGGCATTGGTGGAGAGACTATATAGGACACAGTAAGTACATCCATACAATCTCAACAGTATAGCTGCTTATGCAACACCAGAAACAATGGCATTGGTTGACATGTGTGTGTGTGTGTGTGTGTGTGTGTGTGAGAGAGAGAGAGAGAGAGAGAGAGAATCTCAAAAGACCCCACTTGTAAATAAAGTCATAACATCTAGAAGCAGTTTACGACTGCTCAAAGAGGGAGAAGCAATCTTGCTGAGGGATGAGCTTCCCAAATCTGTTATCCAGCACCAGTGCTCAGCCCTGAAAACATATACATTCAAGCAACATTGAATAGACCAGGCAGGGTGTATTTATGTGTGTATGTATACATGTAACAATAACAATTAAAGTAAAAAGGGAAACACTGGAGATAATACATGAAAGCAGAAGGGGGCCTTGGAGGTAAAGGAAGGAAATCAGTTGGAAGCAGAGCAGGATATGGTAATAGGGGGAATGAAGACCATCAAAGCACATTTCATACATATATGAGATGTCAGAGTGAAACCCATTATTTTGTACAATTTGCTAATTAAAAAAGACAGAGTTTCCAGGTTTGGGTGGGAATTGCAAAGGCAATCTTACCCTGAGAAACACACGAGGATCTGGGAGGGGGCTCGGGTATTGTTGGCAGGCTTTTTATCAGGAGGAGAGATGTTTAAATTTATATAGGCTTGGAGGCGCGCCAAGCTCAGAAAGCGGTTCAAGTCTGGAAGTGTCTCCTACACTTTTCCTCTCAGGAGAGGAGAGTTTAAGACTTGATAGGGGTCTGAGAAAACTCCTCTAGAACCTAGAAAGGAAGTTTAATGAGAGTCACTGGGTCAGACTTTTCCCCCCTTTTCTTTGTAGGGCTGAGGATTAAAAGCGCTCCTCCACCTAGTTACACTCGCATACCGGTCAGTTCTGTCCCAGGAAGAGGGGTATTTCAGTTTGATTCAGTTTCTGTTGAAGATATTCAGAACCGTAATAAAAGCAATTTGCAGCACTGGGGCTGGGGTCTCTAAGCTGGGGGGGAAGGGCGGCGCTAGGAGGGGTGGGGCAGACAGGTGACACGTGTCCCTGCTAAGAGCCAGCCGGAGAGAGGTGGGGGCGGGAGATAGGGACAGAAAAAGACAGAAAAGGGCAGACGGCGCGAGAGACAGAGTCTGCCGTGTGGGAGGAAAGTCTATTTCCCACTTCAAATGGCCATTTCATGCGCTGTGGGGTGGGTCTTTCTGTATCTCTCCGCGTCTCTCCCTCTTATTTATCTCTTCTTGCCTTCTTTGCCCGGTCTCCTCTAAGAAGCTGTTTTCGGTTCTCCTCCCCTGATCTATCTCTCTCTCTCTCTCTCTCTCTCTCTCTCTCTCTCTCTCTCTCTCTCTCTCCTTTCTCTCAGGCTTGTTCTTCAACTCTCCACTTTCTTCTCTACCCCTCTTTCCTCTCTGCTCTGCTTGTCTTTCTGGCCAGTTGCTCTGAATTACATCTGTTGGTCTCTGTAGGGCTCCTCTCTCCTTCGAACTCTCCTTGCTTTCTAGTTTTTTTGCTCCACTCCTGACCCTCCTACCCCATCTCTTTGCCAGCAGGATGGAACTGCAGGAACCAAAGATGAACGGAACCCTCTCTACGGGTGCTGCTGCGGGGTGAGTGGGAGATCCAAGGAGGCAGGGTTGTTGGGGAAAGGTCGGGGTTACCTTTTCATCAGTCTTGGTTTTTCTGCCCTATGCAGCTACAGGCAGGAACGCGAAGGCTTCCTGCCCACCACCCGTAACTCTGCTGCTGGAAGGAAACCTGTCCAGTTCTTAGATGTAAGTGAGCCTACAGGACCTACGCAAGTCTCACCTCCCCTATCTAATTCCAACTCCTTCTCCTCCCTAGCTGCTCCCCGGTCTAGCTATCTCCCTGCCCCAGCTATTGGCTCCTCAGTTGCTGCCATCTTCAGATACCCTCAAATGCTCTCGCTCTAGTTTTCTCTGTTGCCTAGTTTCTTCCTTCCCACCCATTGCCCCCTGCCCTAGTGACTGTTCACCCTAAATATTATCCTCTTCTGCTTTGGGCTCTTCCCTCTCTGTTGTTTCTCATCTCCAGATGCTCCTGGGCAGCCCCCTTGCAGTTCCTGCTGCTCTCTCCAGACTTGTAGTTTTCCTTTTCTAAGCTCTCCCTTTCCCACTTTCTTCTCATCAACTTTCTCTTTCAGCTTCCTCTTGCTTCCCATCACTCCTCAAGGATGTCTCCCCTCCCCAGTTGCCTTCATCTTCCTGTCCTTCCCTGGCTCCGGCTTTAGCCTCTTGCCCTGTTTTCCCCCTCCCCATCTGTGTTTGCTGGATCTTGCCCCTTGCCAACAGTTTGAGGGGAAGACATCATTCGGAATGTCAGTGTTCAACCTCAGCAACGCCATCATGGGGAGTGGCATCCTGGGGCTGGCTTATGCCATGGCCCACACTGGAGTCATCTTCTTTTTGTGAGTCTATAGTTGGCTTTTCAGGGGTTGGAGGTGTTGGTCAGTGGTGTGGAGGGCTGAGTGGGACACCTGGACCAAGTCTCAGCTGTGCTGTGTGTCGCAGGGCCCTGCTGCTGTGCATCGCCCTCCTGTCTTCTTACTCCATCCATCTCCTGCTGACCTGTGCCAGTGTTGTAGGTGAGATTCCCAGCCTTGATCCCCATCCTCTGTGGACCTCAAACTCTAGATTCCAATCCAGAGCTCTATTCAGACCTTAAGCCCCAGCCCCAGCCCACACTCTTGATGTCTGATTGCAACTCAAATCTGACTATAGACATCACCACTCTGACCTCAGATGCCAAAACTCAGCACCTCAGTTCCCACACTCAACTCCCTGTATGACAGATTCCACATTCAGCCCCATCCCCCAGACTTTATCTGAGTTCGTAGATCATCACCTCCTAATTCCCAATACCCATCCCTTTGGCCACCAGACCTTTTCCAGCCCCAGACTATTACATTCTGTCTCTTATCTCCCACTCCTCAGTCTTCGGGTCCTCCTAACCCAGAAACCGGCTCTGAAATCCTAAGACCTCTGCTTCTCAGCAATCATGGTCCCAGGATTCTCTCCCTCCATGGTCTCAGTCTATAGTCTGTCTCCAAAGCCCCAGATCCTTGCCTTCAGCCTTTAACCTCTCCTTGGCCTCAGATACCCATTTCCCAGACTCACGAATTCCACCTTAAACTGCCTAGAACTCCACGCCAGCCTCTATCAGTTACAGCTGAATCTCAACTCTCCCTCCTAGCCTGGCTTTCCCAAACTCACAGGTGATTCCTTCCTGTCTCTCCCTTCACAGGCATCCGTGCCTATGAGCAGCTGGGACAGAGGGCATTTGGACCTGCTGGGAAAGTAGTGGTGGCCATCATTATCTGTCTGCACAACGTTGGAGGTGAGGACTTAGGGAAGGTCAACTAGGGGGAAGAGGGTAAACTGAGTGAGGTAGGCTTTCCTAAGGGTGGGCTGGGGGAGAGAGAATCCTGATTAAATATCTGTACCATCTGCACCAGCTATGTCCAGTTACCTGTTCATCATCAAATCTGAGCTCCCCCTGGTTATTGGCACCTTCCTGCACATGGACCCTGAGGGGTGAGTATATAGTACCTCCCAGACTGACCCCAACCCTACTTGTGAGTTCTAGTCATCATCTTCACTTCTGTGTCCACCTGACTCTCAGGTACTCTGTTTTAAGACTACTGCTGGTTAACTGTGACTATGATTCCTGTGTATTATGAGTCAATATTACGTGTGACCATAAGCTACCACAGGACTCTGGTAGACCTTATGCTGGTTTTGAGACGTCTTCAGGCTGATTTTGGCTGGCAACTGTCTCTGTATGCTTGGTGTGTGCTGATGTTGACCACCCGCGTGTGACTGTATAGATCCAGTAGATGTAGACTCTGGATTTGACTCAGTAATTGTTGGACTGGCTGGTTCTCTCTAGCCAGCCATGTGATGGATGACAGCTGGGTCCTGTATGCTGCGATTGATCCCAACCATATGTGTTTGACACTTGGCTACTCTCATTTTTCCTGTTTAGCTGATTCTGGGTTCATCGGGCTGTTGGACTCTATCTAGCTCTAAATGTGTGATTGCTGACTCTAGTGGTCTGTGGGTCATGTCAACTGTGTGTGCTCTGTCAACTCCATCTCCTTGTTTGCTTTGGCGATTATTGTATGGCAGATCCTCTCAGGCTGTGTGTGTGCTCAGGGGAATGTGACTGTGGAGGTCCTCTTGACTGTGGTTGCAACCATGCATCTATGTTTAGATGGTTGGACTCTAGATTCACCCTACTGGCACAGTGTCACAGTTTTTATTTTTTAAAATACATACACAATGAGATTCTAGGTGTGTTCGTTTGCACACACAGCTGTACCTTTTATTTTCTACTTGTATACATCTTTCTGCCTTTGTATTTTTTTTTTTAATGTGGATGGAACCCAGTCTCCTGCATGCCAGGCAAGTGCTCAGTCACTGAACTGCAAACCCCCAACTCCCTGTGCACACCTTTTTGTTGTTTTGACACAGGGTCTCTTTACATAGCTCTGGCTGTCCTGGAACTCACTATGTAGACCAGGCTGACCTTGAACTCACAGATATCTGCCTCCCAAGTGGTGGGGTTAAAGGCATGAACCACCATGTCTGGCTTTCTATACACCTTTTTGAGAGAGAATTTTGCTCTGTAGCCCAGGCTGGCCTGGAACTTGCCTTGACTTCTCAAGGGCTGGGATTACAAGTATGCACCACCTTGCCTAGTGCCTCTGTATATTTTGACATAGGTTTGTATGTTTAGGGACCAGCCTTTACTCTAATCCAGTGGACTTCAGTGCACATGTGTGATTTGGTTAGTTAAACTCAGGGGTAGTTTTAGGTGCCCACCTGACAGTTTTAACTAAGAGCTTTCTTTTTATCTGTGTGTATCCCGTGAAGTGGTTGGTTTGATTCTGAAACTACCCAAATATGACTAGGTATGTCCAAGTTTTCTTTTTTCCCCTCTGCCTTGCTGCAGTTCAAACCTGGGACCTTTGGACATGCTAGGCAGGTAAATGCCTTTACCAGTGAACGTATCAATTAGTTATAATTGATACGGCCCCTACCGTATCAATTTTAACTAAGTCCCATTGTGTATGTAACCAAGATTTATTCTATTCAATTGTGTCTATGTGATAGGAAGAGAATATGTGAATGCCTGGAACATAGCAGGCACTCAACAAAGTGAGTATATGTAGTGTGTGTGTTCTTGTGCATGTGCACGTAAGTGCACACGTGTCTAAAGGCCGGAAAGTGATGTCAGGCGTCTCTTCTATCTCTCTTTACCTTATTCTTTGAGACTGGACCTCTCATTGAACCCAGAGCTCACCAATTAGGTTACAGCAGTGTGCTAGTAAGCCCCAAGGATGCCCCCGTCTCCACTGCCCATCCGCAGCGCTGAGATGTTGCATGAGTGTTGGAGATCCAAACTCAGGTCTTCATGGTTGACTAGCAAGCACTTTACAACTGACCTATCGCCTCAGCTCTAAGTTTAAAAAATATTTATTTATGTGTTTATCTGAATGCATGTTGTGCATTTCATATATATGGTGCCTCCAGAGGCCAGAAGTGAAAGTTAGATTCCCTGGAACTGAAATTTAGGCATCTGTAAGTCATTTGATGTGGATTGTGCAATCTTCTTGTCTTCCTAGGGACTGGTTCTTGAAGGGAAACCTTCTCATCATCCTGGTCAGCTTGCTAATCATCTTGCCTCTGGCTCTCATGAAACACCTGGGTAAGGTGGCTTCCTGGGTCAGTCACTGGGTGGTAGGCAGGGTTAGAATGTGGGAATTAGGCAGAAAAATTCCACTTTGTTTTATTTTTTATTTTGGTCCCAGAGACAGAACCCAGGGCTGCACACAGACTAGGCAAGTGCAATATCACTGGGCTATATTGCCAGTCTGGAAAAAAAGATCCCTATTTTTCAAGGGTTATGGATCACTGAGGGGTTGGGGAGGGCTTGTTTTATTTGGGTTTTAACAGATTAGTAGGAGTTTTGTATAGAGGTATGGCTGGTTCAGGTGGAAACAGGCTTATGCGAAGGACAGAGTAAACCTTTGGTGTGTGATGTGCCAGGTTCCTTGATTTCTGAGGCTCTGTTATCATGTCCTGTAGGCTACTTGGGGTATACGAGCAGCCTCTCTCTGACCTGCATGCTGTTTTTCCTCATTTCGGTAAGGGGGGGAGGGGGGAGGGGCAGTGGTGGGGGTGGAGTTTGGGACACTGAGGCAAAGCCTTCTCTGTGAACTTGCTTCCTTACTCGGGACCCCCAGGTCATCTATAAGAAATTCCAGCTTGCCTGTGATGTGAGCCACAATGACACAGTGCTGGAGGGTGAGCAAGCTCCCTTGCAGGCGTTTAACAGCAGCTGTGAGGCCAAGCTCTTCACAGTTGACTCACAGGTAGGTACGCAGGCAGGTGGGAACTTGTACCACATTGGGCCATCTTGTCCTGTCCCATCATTTTGTTTTGATCAGAGTCTTGGGCTTCTGGGGCTGTGTTATGTGCCTTACTCCGGAGGGAATGGGATCCCCAGTACTGTAGGGGTTCTAATTCTATATTCATGGACCATTCCCCCAGATGTCTTACACAGTGCCTATTATGGCTTTTGCCTTTGTCTGCCATCCTGAGGTGCTGCCCATCTACACAGAACTTTGCCGGTGAGTGGAGAGGCATGCGGGATGGGGCCCCCTAGAGGGAGCAGTAGCCATAGTGTCTGGCAGTCTCCATGGCAGCCTTGGTATGGTATCTTGAGGGTGGCTGGTTTTAACAAGGGAGGGATTTGAAGTATCTACGAGACTTCAGAGGCTCAGGGATGTGAGTACTTACTGATTGGATTTAAGTGGTCCACTCTTTTAAAATGTGAACGGACAGAGTTAGGAGGCAGCGATCAGGTGACTAGACGGAAGAGGTGGTGGTCTGAGGAAGAAAGGATGGTCAAATGGCTGGGGAGACAGATGAACAGGAGAGGCGGGGCTGGGATTTCTGGATGATAAGACAGGAGGAAGAGTTGGAGATGGTCATATGTGTGGAGATACAGATGGATGGATAGGAGAGGCTTGGCTTACTATAAGGGGGAGGGACGGATAGAATGTCAGTGTGGACCAGCTGAACATTGTCAGATCAGGTGGAGGGAGACTCTGGAGGGTTGGGGGCTAGTTTTGAGGGTTCTGGGACAAGATCAGGGGTATGGACATGACAGTTCCATGATCTATGCACTTCAGCCCCACCCAGCGCAGGATGCAAGCTGTGGCCAACATGTCCATCGGGGCTATGTTCATCATGTATGGACTCACAGCGACCTTTGGATACCTTACCTTCTACAGTGAGTGTGGCTGGGGCCAAGGTTGGGTGGAGCTATGGTAGAGACTGAGCCTGAGCTATGGTGGAGACCTCTGAGCTTCCCCACAACTCCTGCTTCCTCAGGACCTTGGGTCCATCAGTTTCCAGAGGGGGAGTGAACATCATGTGTGTAGACTTTATCATCATGTCTGTGTGCCTTGGTTTCTGAGCCCAGTGTCCATGCATCTTGTGTCTCTTCCCCATGGCCCAGGCACTGTGAAAGCAGAGATGCTGGAAATGTATACCCAGGAGGACCTGCTCATTCTTTGTGTGCGTCTGGCTGTACTGCTTGCAGTAACCCTCACTGTGCCTGTTGTGCTTTTCCCTGTGAGTGGGGGCAAGAAAGACCTGGGGGGGGGAGGTGAAGGGATACAGATGGGTGAGCAGAGAGAAAAGAAACATGGATGTTTGGCAAGAAGGTGGAGATAGGAGCAGATAGGTGGGAGAAGTGGGAACAGATGCACAAGAAAGGTCCTGGTGAACACAGACAGCAGCAATAGATAGCTAGACAAAAGAGGACACAGGACCAGGAATGTAACTCAGTTTGCAGAGTGAGTTTGCCCTGAGTGAGATCCCAAGCACTATGGTGCATTCCTGGAATCCCAGCACTCTGGAGCTAGAGGCAGGAGGATTAGGAGTTCAAGATCAGTCTTAACTACAGGCTGAGTTTGAGGCCAGCCTGGGCTGCTTGAGATTCTGTTTCAAAAACCACAAACAAAGGAGGGACCTGGTGTGAGAGGCAGTCAGCGAGAAAGGTAAGGATAGGCAAATGGGGAGGTGGAGATAGACCGGAGAGGAGGCTTCAGTAGTGGTGGAAGCTGAGCTAGATGCTCATACGGAAGATGGGTTGTCAGGGTAGAGACATAGATACCTGGTCAGACAGGCTGGAGGCATAGATAGTGGGTTAGAGAATCAAGGATCTTGGGCAGGGTAGAGACAGAGACAGGATCCAGTGGCAGAGGGACCACATGTGAGTCTTGACCTGTCCTGCCCTTCCTTGGCTGCAGATCCGTCGAGCCCTACAGCAGCTGCTCTTTCCAACCAAGGCCTTCAGCTGGACACGGCATGTGGCCATTGCTCTGATCCTGCTTATTTTGGTCAACATCCTTGTCATTTGTGTGCCAACCATCCGAGATATCTTTGGGTTTATTGGTCAGTATTGTCAACACTGGTTCCTTGTCCTGTCTAATATGGGCCTTGCCTGCAAACTTAGGTTGATTGCTGTTTCTTTCTGTCCTTCAGGGTCCACTTCAGCCCCTAGCCTCATCTTCATCCTTCCCAGTGTCTTCTACCTCCGTATTGTACCTACTGAGGTGGAACCCTTGTTTTCCTGGCCCAAGATCCAGGTGAGTATCCCAGGAAGGGGGGCTGGGGGAAGAGGACCACTTGCTCCAAGATGCTGAGAAATGCAAGGAGCATTATCTAGATGGTGCTGAGAGAGGAAGCAACATCCAGGAAGAGGGTCAGATGGTAAAGAAGAATGAAGGTGGTTGTCTCAGTAAGGGCTAGAGTAGACAGAACAGAAACAATATATAGAAAGAGAGAGAACACTCTAGAAGGGACTGGCAAGCTGAGCTTATGGTTCAGTTGCAGTGGGTTTTCTTAGCATTGGTAAATCTTTAGGTTCTGTCTCCAGCACTGCAAAGAGGGGAGGGTGGGATATAGAGAATTCTTCAGATAGATGGAGGGAGCACCCCTGGGGAGAGAGGCAGAGGCACTCTGAAAAAGAAGTGGAGGGAACTAATTCCCAAAAGGTTCTGAAAAGATGGAAGAGGTACTTCAAGGAGGGACTGGGAGAATAGAGGAGAGTCGGGAATGGCTGGGGCTTTCCCTGGAAAGGGTGGAGGGCTTCAAGAGCGTTCTCCGAAATGCTTTCGTGTGTTAACCAGGCCAACTCTATCTTTTCTTTCTATTGCCCACAGGCCCTGTGTTTTGGCGTCCTGGGAGTCCTCTTCATGGCCATCAGTCTGGGCTTTATGTTTGCCAATTGGGCCACAGGCCAGAGCCGTATGTCTGGCCACTGAGCTGGCCTGTCCTACCTCACTCAGTCCCTATGCTCACACGTGTATATGAGGGAATTCAAGTCACTTTCCTGAGTCCCTTCTGCCTGGGACATGGAGGTGGCTGGTCTCTAGTAACATTGCTGTGGGAAATGGACACAGTTGAGGAGACATAGTAAGTAGTCTAGTCCCTTCCCCTTAGAGTTGCCTCACTGCCAACCCCATGAGAGGAGGAAGGAGAGGCTAGGTCCTTAGAAGGGTTCTTACCCAACATAGTTCTCACTTCCTAGATGAAGCTGTCAGGGTTACCCTGGCGCTAAAAGGGAAGAATAAAGATTGCTGAATGACAACCCTGGTCTGAGCCTTGTGTTATTTCTCAAAGACTTACCAGAAGGAACGTGCCCAAGTTCAGGCAGGGGAAAACTGAGGCCCCGAGTAGAATCCTGCTCGTTCTCAGCTGCGCCCTGCTTTTCTTATCATTTCTAAGTATCACAAAAACACTATTCATGTTTTGACCTTTATTTATTTATTCATGTTTATTTGAGGTGTGTGCATGCACACACATGGATGCGCATGCATTTGCATGGTGGTTTTGTGACACATTTCATTACCTGGATGCTCTTGCTGTAACATGGCTATTGTGTGTGTTTGTGGACCACTCATGGCTGTTCGTGCACAACTAAGGAGTTGCTAAGGAGACCATATGGCTGTCAATACCTACGTTATTTATTCACTGACCTTTGCCAGAAAAAAGATAGCTGAATGCTGACTCAGTGGAAAGGAAGAAAAATACCACCCCTCTTTGAGACAGGGTCACACTATGTAGCCTTTGCTGACCTGGAACTCGCTGTGTAGACCAGGTTGGCTTGGAACTCTCAAAAATCTACCTACCTCTGTTTCTGCCTCCCAAGTGTTGGGGTTAAATGCATCCACTGCCATGCTTGAACTTTTTTTTTTAAATCTTTATTTTTATTTTATTTTAGTGTGTGTGTGTGTGTGTGTGTGTGTGTGTGTGTGTGTGTGTATGAGGGCCTCATATATGTATGTCCAGCACATTCCTGTGTGGTCGCTGCAGAGGCCATAAGAAGATGTTAGATTCCCTGGAATGGAGTCACAGATGGTTCTGAGCTGCCATGTAGTTGCTTAAGAACCAAATCCAGGTCTTCTGCAAGAGCAGCAAGTGCTCTTAACTGCTGAGCCATCTTTCCAGCCCCATAAAGGATCATTTTGAACCCTGAAGCAAAGAATTTCCCAGGCAGAGGGAACAGCACATGCAAAGTTCCCAAGGCACAGATGAACATGACTGGTCCAAGCAAGAGTAAAGGAGAAAGGAAGAACTAGCATGAATATTTAGGTGCCAATTTCACCACAGCTTTGTCAATAACCTCAAGTTACAAAACATATTATTGGCCACCTAATAGATAAAAATGGTATCATAATTACATTTATATAAATTTATACAGAAGAAAGGTTCAGGTGCAGGTGACACTTATCTTCCCAAATCCTTTATTTCTTTAATATTTATTGTGCCAAGAATAAAACCAAAGGCTTGATACCTGCTAGGTGAATACTCCATTAAAGCTACACCCCAAGCCTCCCCAATAATCTTCATGCATGCATAGGCCACTACTGATAAATAATATTTTCCCCTATGTGATGGTTGGTCTTGTCAACTTCATGGGATTTGGAATTGTCTAGGAGATGTACCTCTGGGTTTGCCTGTGAAAGTGTTTTCGGGTAGGTTTGAGGAGGAAAAGACCCACTCTGCGTGTGGATGACACTCTCCCCAATGATAAGGCTCCAGACTGAATTCAAAAGGAATAGGGGAAAGTGAACTGCACACCAGCAGTCGTTGCTTTCGTTCTGTGCTTCTTGACTGTGGACATAGTGTGATCAGCCCCTCGAGCGCCTTTACCATCATAAACTGTACGTTGCCCAAACAAACCGTGCCTCAGGTCAATTCTGCTATAACAGTAAGGAACTAACTAGCAACCCCTCTATCCTACACTTTGCGTTTTCTCAGATAGGTCTTACCATGGTGTCCAAGTGTGCTGTGACTGATTGCTTTCACAGCCAAGCAACTGCCATCTTGGGACATTCAGCTGTGCCTACCCCCATAAAAAGATCAACCCAGCCGGGCTTACTGACACTTCCTTTACATAGCTCCCTCCACCCAGCGTATCCAGCTGCTCCCTACCAATTGGCAATTCTGCATATAGAGGCCAGAAGGGGGCTTGCTCTATCTATGTGGCTCTGTGCCCTCATCTGTGCTACATAGGGCTTTCTAGGTGAGGCTGGTTGGAGAATAGATGCCCACACCCCTGCAAGGAACCCCTCACCTATGTTCTATAAGGAAGCCCAATAGGCTCACTGGTTTCCCAGCGGAAGCATTGGAGGAATCATTTCTCAGTTTGTAGCTGGGACCTTAGAAGGAGCAGACTTTGCTTATGTCTCCCCTGGAGAGGAATTTTAGCAACAAGTTTGGTCTCAAAACCCTGGCTTCAAGGGAATCATCTTACACACACACACACACACACACACACACACACACACACACACACACCCTCTCCCTCTTTTCCCTTTCCCTCCCTTTCTTTCCCTCTCTTCTTCTGTGTGTTTTAAACAGTTTCACCTTGTGGCCTAGGCTAGTTTTGAAGTTGTAATGATCCACCTTGCTTCACCCTCCTGAGTGATGTGATTACAGACGTATGCTACCATGCCCAGTATCTCTTCTTGTTTGTTTGTTTGTTTATTTTTATTTGAGACAGGGTCTCATGTAGCCTCAGCTGATCTCAAATTTGCCTTGTAGCCAATGATGATCCTAAGTTCCTCATACTCATTCCGTAGTTATTCAGGTGCTGGATTTACCTGAGTGCACCACCATGCAGAGCCATGGGCTCCCCTTTTCACTGTTCTTTGATCCTTACCGACACTAGACACAAGATTAGGATGACTACTTGACCAGAGTCAGGTGTGGGAGGGGGTAGCTTTTGTGTATCAGGCAATACCAACTGAGCTGCACTCTGGTCCTGTTAGCAATTGTTTTTTTTATAATTTCCATTGTGAACAGAATCCAGATGGGGTTTTCTTAAGTTTTTAAGTCTGCCAATAAAAAAGCAGGATTTAAAAAAGGAAGGATAGATTAAAAAAAGAACCAAACAAACTTTGAAGTTTGCCAATACAAACTAAATAACAGCAGAATTAATATATGAAGAGCAGCCAAGCCAGACCTGGAGGTATAGGCTTGTAATCCCAACTGTGTGGGAGGCTGAGGAAGGTGGCTCACAGGCTTAAGGCCTACCTGGGCCACAGGGCAAGTTTAAAGCCAATGAAATGATTTGATGAGGATATGTTTCAGAAATAGAAAGTTCAGGAGAGCTGGAGCTTTGAACCCAGTGGGAGAGGGCTCACTTAGCGCTGAGCACTGGTGAGGCTTTGATCCCATCCCCAGTCCCATGGCCCACAACAAAGAACAGCCAAGTGTTTCCTTACTCAGTGCTCCAGAGCAGATCCAGAGCCCTGAGCATGCTAAGCAAGCACTCTACCCACTGAGCTCCACTCCTAGCACACAGTCCAGGAGATTTTGAAAATAAGAATAATATAGTATATTTGCCCTAACAAATACTGCCATGTAGCTTAAAAATCATAGTCAAGGGGCTAGAGTGGTGTGCTAAGTGAAATAAGGGTCCCCCAAAGATAGTCATCTAATTCACAAAGCCCACGAACATGCTGAAGGGAAATTACAGTTGCACATGGAATTAAGATAGCTCAACCTTAAAATAGAGAGATCATGTTCGCTTATCCTGATGGTTCCAATGTCACCACAGTGGGCTTTATAAGTGGGAGGCAGACACTTCTCAGAGAAAGATGGCAGAAACAGAGGCAAAGAAATGTTATGTTGTTGGCTTTCAAAATGCAAGATGAAAGCCATGAACCAAGGAAGATATGCAGAAAATGCTTGCTTTGGAACACAGCCCTACGTGTGTGTGTATATATATATATGCATGCTCTGTCTGCATGTGTGCCTGCTTACAGAAGAGGGCATCAGATTCAATGGTTTGTGAGCCACCATGTGCTTACTGGGAATTGAACTCAGGGCCCCTGGAAGAGCAGCCAGTGTTCTTAACCGCTGAGCCATCTCTCCAGCCCCCAAGTTTGTGATCTTTTAGAACAGTGAATATGTGACAGTTCCTTAAAGCTGCAATAAAAACTGAATACATATAGAAATAGATCAGTTATCTGAACAAAATGGAGAGTTAATAAACAGACTAATCTACATATGAAACTTAAGCTTGCATTTTCAAAGAGAAGATAGATTTTTATGATAAATGATTGTTTGACAAGTGCCTTTCCATCTACAAAAATGAAATTCTTACCTGACAGCACAAAAAATAACAAATTTAAGAAAAATGAGAGGTTTACCCGTGAAACATATACCACAAAGTAGATGGAGGCTGGATGTGGTCACACACGTTTGTAATCTCAATCCTAGGGAGGTAGAAGCAGGACACGTGTGAGTCTTGGTGGCTATCCTGGGCTACTTAGTGAGCCCAAGTCTCACAAAACAAAACAAAACAAAACATAGCCGGAAGTGTAGCGAAATATAATTTAGCATAAGTACTTCTTGACGTGACATAAAGGCTAAAACAATTAGTCAAAGATCTGAAAATGAAAGTACCATTTATTGTGCCAAAACACATGCTATACTACTGCTTTAAAAGGCAGATTTGGTGGGAATGGAAGAAACATGTAACAGATCGATAGTAATTGTTCTGAGGATGTAGTTCAGTTGGTAAGAGTGCTTGTCCAGCATGCACAGGTCTGGGATTGATCCTTAGCACCCCATACAGTAAGAAATGGAGATAGGGGGGGATCATATATTTCCCAGGTCCATAGTGAGTTTGAGGCTAGCCTGGGCCACATGAAACTTAAAAACAAACAAACAAACAAACAAACAAACAAACAGAAAAACTGGGGGGCTGGAGAGATGGCTTAGCAGTTAAGACTGCTCTTCCAGAGGTCCTGAGTTCAATTCCCAGCAACCACACGGTGGCTCACAGCCATCTGTAATGGGATCTGGCGCCCTCTTCTGGTGAGTCTGAAGACAGCTCCAGTGTACTCACATACATTAAATCAATAAATCAATCTCAAAAACCTGTTCTTAGCATAGAACAAAGTTATTGCATATCAGTAAGGGTATCATATTGTCAAACATACCTAGGCAAATGAGTATTTTTTTTTGGCTTTTTCGAGACAGGGTTTCTCTGTATAGCCCTGGCTGTCCTGGAACTCATTCTGTAGACCAGGCTGGCCTCAAACTCAGAAATCCACCTGCCTCTGCCTCCCAAGTGCTGGGATTAAAGGCGTGCGCCACCACTGCCCGGCTGGCAAATGAGTATTAAAGATATGTTCAGGGCCTGGAGAGATTGATGGTTCAGTGGTTAAGATTACTGGCTAGTCTTGCTCAGGACCTGGGTTCAAGTCTCAGGGCCCATAGAGAAGCCAAAAATTGTCTAGTTCCAGGGGATCTGATACCCTCTTCTGGCCTTTCCGTGCATAGACATAAATGCAGGCAAAACACCCATGCACATAAAAAATGTTCAGTAGTATTTCAGTGTAGCATAAAAGGACTAAGAAACAAGGAATGAAAGGCAAGGAACCTAAAGGGGATGGACAACAGATCCTGGAAGTTTCAACATTCACTTAGTGGGCTTTTCAGATATAAAATATAAAAAGAAAGGATGGAGAAAAGGCACTACTTGAAATAATGATCTAGAATTTTCTAACCTTAAGACATGAATTTTTGGAGGCTGGAGTGCTGCTGGCTCAGTGGTTACAAACACTTGTTGCTCTTACAGAAGACCTGTGTTGATTCCCGGCAGTGGCATGGTGGCTCCCACCATCTTTAACTCCAGTTCCAGGCCATCCAACTCCCTCTCCTGACCTTAGCAGGCATCAAGCATGCATGTGGTGCACACACATGTATGCAAGCAAAACAGTCATACACATAATAAAATGATTAAAAAAAGACATGGATCTTCAAACTGAAAAAAAAAAAAGCCACTAAATCTGAGCATGAGTCTCTGTGTGTCTCTCTGTCCTGGTGTCTGTCTGACAGAGAGGGGTTTGGCGCAGGAGGATTGCTTTAGCCCAGGAATTTGAGGCCAGCCTGGGTAGTATAGTAAGTCCCTTGGGGTTTACGAGAAGACAGAGAACGTGATGGATAAAAGCTCCGACAGTGACAGTTTCAGGTACAAACTCTGGAGCCAGATTACAGACCAGAGTTCAAAATTGAACTTTTCAACTTGTTAACTATATGACTTTGTACAAGTCACACAACTTTTCTGTGTTTGCATCTACTAGAGTAAATTGGGAATACAGCAATTAACTCATCCAATTGTCAGGATCAAATGAATTAATGTATTAGAGTGCTAAGAACAGTAGCCATCACTCAGTAAGAGTTACTATGTATTTTAGCTATTATGGTTGCAATGACTATTAAAATGTAAAGGCATTGGAGCTAGGACAGTGGTACATGCCTTTAAACCCAGCACTTGGAAGGCTGAGGCAGGAGGATATAGTTTTAGGTTAGCTTGAGCTAGCTTCCTAGTGAGTTTGAGGCTAGCCTGGGCTATCAGATGAGATCATCTCAGTGAAAAAGGGAAGACATTTGTAGTTCCATACCAAGATGGGGATCAGCAATAGCTGCTGGCTTCCTTTCTATCCCTATCCATATAGATGATACAGAAGACAGGTAGATATAGTTGGATTTCCAAATAGCTGCCAGCAACAAATATTCTGTTTGGGGCAGTACTGGAGTTTAAACCTAGGGCACTGTGGCCTACATTGCCAGTCCTGCGGCAAAAAGATTCTTGATTGTTTGGTCCTTATTGGGGCATTAGATGACCTGTATGGATGTTCAGCCATTTTGCATTTCAGCATGATGCTGTGATCTGTGTTGGGCTGCATTTACATGTATCCTGAGACCCTCACAGGTTGGATACTTTTGGGGGTGAGACATTCAGGGCCATGGATAGAGAATCAGCTGAGGTATTTTCTTAATGGCATCCTCTATGTGCTTTGTATTTTCTGGAAGGCTCAGTATCTATCTTGTAAATATCAGGGGAAAGAAACTTGGCAGGCCTGGCCCAGTGCCAGGAAAAGAGCTGTAGCGATGTTAAGTGTAAGAGGTGTAAGATGTAAGTGGAGTGGGGCAGTCTCCTGGAAATCAAGGCTGGCCTGATGAATGGCTAATGGAGAAGTTCTGGAAGCTTCGAGGGAGAGTCACGGGCAAAAGGAAGGGAGGTGATTGGCTGAGCTCAGCTTCAGAAATTCACTACCTTAAAAAGTACCAACCTCCAACTTTTACCTATCTTCTCGTGGTCTCATAGGTCTGTTGCTTTCTACTGTAATGTTAAATTTTGTACCTGAAGGTCTACGCCTACAAGTGATTTCTCACATTTACAGGCTTTTGTTGTGCAAATCTTGTTCTTTGATTTAAAACTATTGGCAAAATAAAATTGACTTCAGACAAAAAGAGGGAGATTGGCAAGATCTACAAGACCGGTTCCTGCTACTTGAGAACAGTTCGGAGACTGGCTGAGAAATAAAAAAATGTCTTTGCATATCCAATGGATCTTGTTGACTACCAAATCCTCAAGACTTTTCATACCATTCTTTTAAATGGTATAGATAAAAAATGATATTACAATCTGCTCTAATCCAAACTAACTTTTAAAAATTTTTATATATTGATTTAATAATTTATAACATACTTTTACTTTGTAATATATTCCTGGGTCTTTTTAATAGCCTGACTTGTTTAGTAGGTACTATGTTCTTTATTATTTTATAGAGGTCATTAAGTACATTTCTCTTAAACATATGCTTTGCCTTACTATTTTTTATTTAGTCCTGTGTTCTTTTTAAATTGAAAATGAAGTTTTTTTGATACTTTATTTACATTTCAAATGTTTCCCCCTTTGGAACCCTTTGGAACCTCCCCATTTCCTCCCCCCTCCCCCTGCCACTATGGGGGTATTCCCCCACCCACCCACCCACTCTCATCTTCCCTCCTTGGCATTCTCCTATACTGGGGCATCTAACACCCTCAGGCCCAAGGGCCTCTGCTCCCCCTGATGTCTAACATGGCCATCCTTTGTCGCATATGTGGCCAGCACCATGGGTCCCTCCATGTGTATTCTTTGGTTGGTGGATCAATCTACAGGAGTATCGGGGGGGGGGTCAGGCCAGTGGATATTGTTGTTCCCTCCATGGGGCTGCAAACTCCCACAGCTCCTTCAGTCCTTTCTCCAACTCCTCCATCTGGGACCTCACACTCAGCCCTACTGTTGCTGCTAAGTGACTCTTGGGTATTCTGAACTTTTGGGCTAATATCCACTTATCAGTGGGTACATACCATGTTCATTCTTTTGTGACTGAGTTACCTCACACAGGATGATATTTTCAAGTTCCATCCATTTGTCTGTGAATTTCATGAAGTCATTGTTTTTAATAGCTGAGTAGTATTCCATTGTGTAAATGTACCACATTTTCTGTATCCATTCCTCTGTGGAGGGACATCTGGGTTGTTTCCAGCTTCTGGCTATTATAAATATGGCAGCTATGAACATAGTGGAGCATGTGTCTTTATTACATGTTGGAGCATCTTCTGTGTATATGCCCAGGAGTGGAATAGCTGGGTCCTCAGGTAGTATTATGTTCATTTTTCTGAGAGTCAAATTAACTTTTAAAGAAAGACAGATGTTTTTCATCTGCTCAAACAAAGAATAGAAAAATCATCCTTGATTGATCTGTGCACGCTGAACATTCCATACAAATGTGTACCACCATGCCTAGATCTAAGCCTTTCTTTGTACCTCAGGCAGACTCTTCAGACAAAGGCAAAAAGCAGCAACACTCTTCACCAAAATACTACAAAACAGTCTCTAGGCCACACACTGAAGTTCTTCTCCACTGAAACATCTTGGTCTGCACAGTTCAAATCACCCTCAGCACCACTGTCTTCCATATTCCTACTAGGATAGCCCATTAAGCCCCACTTAAAGCATTCCACTGCTTTCCAAATCCAAAGTCCCTAAATCCACATTCCTCCAAACAAAAGCATGGTCAGGCCTATCACAGCAATACCCCAGTCCCTGGTACCAACTTCTTTCTATCTTAGGGTTTCAATTGCTGTGAAGAGACACTATGACCAAGGCGACTCTTATAAAGGACAGCATTTACATGGGGCTGGCTTCCAGGTTCAGAGGTTCAGGCCATTATCACCATGGCAGGAAACATGGCAGTGTCCAGACAGATGTGGTGCTGAGACTTCTACATTTTTTAAAGCATTATTTATTTATTTTATGTATATAAATAATATACTGCAGCTGTTTTCAGACTCACCAGAAGAGGGCATCAGATCCTATTACAGATGGTTGTCAGCCACCATGTGGTTGCTGGGAATTGAACTCAGGACCTCTGGAAGAATAGTCAGTGCTCTTAACCGCTAAGCCATCTCTCCAGCCCTGAGTTGTTCTACATCTTGATCTGAAGGTAGTCAGGAGAAGAATGTCTCATAGGCAGCTGGGAGGAGAGTCTCAAAGCCCATGCCAACAGTGACACACAAGGCCACACCTCCACAGAGTGCTACTCCCTGGGCCAAGAATATTCAAACCACGCACAGGGTAAGCAAGTCCTTCATAATTCCTGCTTCACAAAAGGGGTCAGATATTCTGGGCCAAAAGGCTGAAGATAGATGTTCCAACGTTATAGAGAATATTGGGCACAGTCCAGGTGGTCAGCTGTCTCTGTCATTTCTATAATTTTTGGAAGCTGTGTCCTTTGGCTTCCTACATACTCACGTAATATTTATTTTCTTCTGGGGTCTTTGATGGAGTTGAAGACTAAATAGTCATAGTCTTACTATAAGCTTAAGTTGTTTAGGATTTAAAAGGATGTTCTAGGTCTAAGAAGGTAATTTTACAATGGCAATGCAAGTTATGATACAAATTGATCTAGATACAGAACTCTGAACTCACCAGGATAGATAATAGAATACTTTTCTCCTGAGTTGTCAGATATGAACAGACTGTAATTTTGAATGTAACTCTTACCTAATAATTTTCATAATAATTTCTTAATTGTTCCTAGGGTATGTTGTTTATTATTATAAGAGAAAGAGCCTTTTTATTTAGACTAAGAAGGGGAAATGTTGAGGTTTGGTCTGTTGCTATGTATTGCAAAACTAAATTCTGTACCTGAAGGTCTAGACCTATGAGTGACTTCTCACGTTTACAAGCTTTTGTTGGGCAAACCTTGTTCCTTGGTTTAAAACTATTGGTTAAATAAAATTGGCTACGGCCGATTACTGGAGGGATTGGACGTAGGTGGGTTTTGAGTTATCTGGTTGGGGGTAGAGAGGAGAAAGGAGAGAGGAGAGACCAGATAGAGAAGGAAGAAGAATGAGAGGAAAGGAGGAAGCCTCCACAAGGGAAGATAAACCATGAACATGTGGCCAGCAAGTATCTGGAGTACACTGCTGGGAAGGTAGCCAGGCCCACAGTTCGAAGAGTAGATTAAGGTTACCCTCCAGTAATTGTCAAAGTCAAATAAAATAATCATAGTCTGAGTCTCATTTATCTGTAAGCTAGTCAGGGATAAGCACAAATTGGTTATACTACAGAGCTGTATAGAAGAACTGCTGTACTTACTGGGTATGAAAAAATAGTTGAAATAAAGAAATCAACAGAGTAGGTTGGATGCTAAAATGAATCCAACTGAAAAGTAGCTACTGAGTTGGGCATGGTAGCACATATTTGTAATCTTGGGAGACTGAGGGAGAAGGATTGTGAGTTTGATGCTATCCTAGGTTACATAGTGAGATCTTTCTCCCATTTCTACTACCACATGTACAAAACAGTTGCCAAGCTGAAGATTAGCCTAATGAACTGTTTTAATAGTCATCAGGAGTGAATAGAGATGGAATCAATGAGGGGCAATTTAATAAATAGAAATAGAAAGCCTAAATTCACCAAATAATACCTTCATTAGAGGAGAGTAAACAGAAATGAAATAATTAAATGAATGAGAATTTCTCAGACTTAGAAAAAAACTGCAGACCTAAAGAGATGATAGTACTCTCAGTAGAATACACCAGTAGACCTAATGCCATATAAGAGTATAAAGAGATGAAAGAAGGCAGCAGGGTGGTAGAATATTGGATTAGCATGTGAGAAGGCCTGGGTTCCACCCAGAGTATCAAAAAAGTAAGGCAAAGCAAACAGTTTCTAAGAGAAGCAATATTCTACTTATAAAGAAAGAGTGAATGAACTAACAGCAGATTTCTCCGACCCCATACTGGTGCAGCTCAGGATAGGATGCTTACTTGCACTACATGACCCTGCCTTCTACCCCCAGCACCACGGAAATAAATGAGGAAGAGCTAAGACAATAGTTCTGTTTAAGCCAGGTACCATGGGCACATAGCTGTAACTCTATCACTTGGGAGGGTGAGGCAGGAGGACTATGAGTTTAGGCCAGATTAGGCTATAAAGCAAGATCCTGCCTATAACACAAACAAACAAACAAACAAACAAGCAAACACACCTTTGTTGGCAAGGATACAATGGAGTACAGTTCAATAATGCTAAAAGAAAAGACTTTTTGGATAGGGTGGAATAAAGAAAGCCAGTTAAGTCTCATGTACACTAAGCCTCAGAAGGTTCATAACAGAGAAATGTGTAAGCAGCAAATTAGCTCTTCCACTGTAAAGAGTGAAATTATGTTACTTGTAGGAAAGTCAAACCATAGACCATCATTTTCAATGAAATAAGCCAGACTCAGACAAATCTCACATGCTTGTTCCATGTGTGCAATCTATATTTTTTTTTCTGAGAGAAGATCTCAATATGTAGCCCTCGTTGGCTTGGAAATCATTATGTAGACCAGACTAGACTCAAACTCACGGAAATCTTCCTGCCCTGACTCCTCAGTGTTGGCATGTGTCATCATGACTGGCTGGGATCTAGAGTTTTTATTCATGAAATTTTTTTCATGTTTTCTTTTTCTTTTCTTTTTGATATTATAATTATAGTATTTCTCCCTATCTTTTCCTCCTCCCAAATTCTCCCTTATACACCTCCTTGCTCTCTTTCAAGCACATATCCTCTTTTTTCACTGGAATCTAGGTTTTTGTTTTGTTTTCAAAATATGAAATGAGTGTGGTGGGGAATCCCAGTACTTGGGTAGTAGAGACAGGAGGATCAGGAGTTCAAACCCATCTTAAGCTACATAGAGAGTTGGAGGCCCACTGTGGGGAGCCGCCCGAGTTGCACCCACATTCGCCACTACAAGATGGCGCCTACATCCGGCCGAGGACAAGTTGTAAACAGGCTAGTGCGCATGTACCTGGTAATTTTCCACCTCAGAGTCTCAGCCTCTCTCGTGGCGCCATCTGGCCTGATGTGTGGGGAGCCAATGGGGAAGCTCCACGTCCCAGGCGAGCGCTGTGGCCTATATAAGGGATGGGTGTTCTGTTGTTCGGGGTCTCCACTCTTGGCAAGCTTATGCTCTTCCTCTCAAGATGCATTAAAGCTTAACTGCAGAAGGATCCTTTGTGTGCCGCGTCGTTCTTGCTGGCAAGACGGTAGCGCGGGACAGCCCACCAGGGCAATATGAGAATCTTTTTAAAAATGTATGTAAGTACAGGAATATAGGAAAATAAAAAAGAAATATGTGGAGGTATGAGGGGGCTCAAGGGACGGAAGAAGAGACAATAGCGAAAGGAAAATCCTTGATTATCCATCTAATCCACCTGTCTGTCTGTCTATCTATCTTTCTATTCATCCACTTATCATCTATCCATCTATGTATATACCTGACATGGAAGCACAGACAGTTTAATTTGGGCGAGAGGAAGACCAAGCAGAAGGGTTAGAAAAGAGGATAAGGGATAAAGAAATTATTTAAAAGGTTGGAAATGGAGACAAGAGATAAAGAAATAACTAGATCCATAATTTTTCATACTTGGAAAAATCAATAGAAGCCAGGTGTGGTGGAGCACAAATTTAATCCTAGCACTTGGGAGGCAGAGACAGGAGCACATGTGAATTCCAGGCAGGTCTGTCCTAGGTTTCAGGACATCCAGGACTATACAGAAAGATCATGTCTCAAAAGAAACCAATCCACAAACAAACAGACAAAAATACAAATTATAAACAAACTTAATACAAATTGCTCATAAAACGACTTCTGAGTAGGATGACAGATTAGAAGCTTCCCCCACATGATGCAGTAAAAGAGAATGAAGGAGCATAAGAAAGATCTTCCATCCTGAGACAGGTGGGTAACATGGCAAAGGGCAACTTAGCAATCAGAAGCTGCACTCAGCTCTTGCCATGTAGCACTCTGGTGGGAAGAGGGGAAACAGAAGTCTCATCCCACAGTTAAGTCCTGGTCAGAAGAGACTGGCGGTGCTAACATACAGGGCAAGCTCACAGCTCTTGCAAGACTCAAGTCCAGTGCTGAGTTTTGGTGAGAGTCTGTGGGACAGAGCACTGACGGTGAGAAATCCCATTCTGTCACTCTCTATAACTTGGAGACCTTTTCAGGGCAAGGTCATAACATGGATACATAGATAGATACAGATAGAACATTAGTAGTCCCAACCCGCTGACTGCAGAGCCAAGTGTGACCAGCAGAGGTCTCTGGTATGTGAAGAAAGTTCCGGTGGACAATTGACATAACAGAGGGAACCTACTATCTAAAACTCATCTGTTTGTTGTTAGTTTGGAGCACGAGAACAGGAAACAGTCACAGGTCAGGAAGCCTGAATTCAATTCTCCACAGACCCAGGATAAAAGAGCCATGAGAGCCGGGCAGCAGTGGCGCACGCCTTAACCCAGCACTCGGGAGGCAGAGGCAGGCAGATTTCTGAGTTTGAGGCCAGCCTGGTCTACAGAGTTCCAGGACAGCCAGGGCTACACAGAGAAACCCTGTCTTGGAAAACAACAACAAAACAAAACAAAAAACAAAACACAGAGAGAGAGAGAGAGAGAGAGAGAGAGAGAGAGAGAGAGAGAGAGAGCGAGCCATGAGAGACGGTTGTGGAGAGCTGGAGGCGTCCCTTTGGAGGCACCCTGCCCTCAGAGGCTCAGAGTTGATCTCACTCACTGAGTATAGTTTTGGAGTTTGACAGCTTTAAGACTGAGGTCAATGGTTGGCCAGTCGATAGAACCACTGATCTGCAGTGAGATTCACTGTTGTAGAGACTGAACACTCTGAAACTCTAGTGGGCAGGCTACATCACATCCACAGCTGCATACCCTCCAGCAGGCTCATTAATGCAAGTATGGGGACAGGTTTGCTTGCAGAGATCATAGTACTGCGCTTGTTTCTCCAAATTCCTGACACACTCTGGGACTCCCCCAGTGTAATGGCTATTCCAAGTTGTCAGCTCGACTATATCTGGAATGAACTACAATCCAGAAATGAAGGGTACACCTGTGATCCAGATCTTGAAGCTGGAAGACACTGGTTTTTGATCTGGATCTTGAGGCATAGTGGCCATGAAAATCTTAGGCCCAGGCAAGGTGGTACACACCTTTAATTACAGGACACAGAGGCAAGCAGATCTCTGAGTTCAAGGCCAGCCTGGGACAGAGCAAGTTCCAAGTAAAGAACAGCTTAGGTCCAGGCATGGTGGTACACACCTTTCATCTGGGCCGTACCTTCTGCTAGAGGTCTACATAAGGACAATGGAAGGAAGGGTTTGTTCTTCTTTGCCTTCTTGCACTTACTTGCCAGCACATCTACTGGAGCCTACTTCTTCAGGATTCTAGCTCATAAGAAGATCAGTTGAAACATCCAGCCTTATGTGATTGAGCAACTATTCGATTCTTGGACTTCTGATTCACAGCTGCCTATTGTTGGGCTAGTTGGTCTGCAGACTGTAAATCATTCCAATAAATTCCCTTACTACAACAGACACATTCCATAAGTTCTGTGACTCTAGAGAACCCTGACTAATATACCGAGATAAAACATCAGTCACCCTGACCCACGAACTGCAGAGACAAGTGTGACCAGCAGAGGTGTCTGATATATAAAAAAGGGAAGACACTAAATTGAAGAAAGTTCCGGTGGGATGTTTGACATCTGTCCCGGACAGGCTATATGTGTGGTTTGAATATGCTTGGCCCAGGGAATGGCACTATTAGAAGGTGTGGCCTTGTTGGAGGAAGTGTGTCACCATGGGAGTGGGCTTTGAGAGACCTTCCTCCTAGCTGCCTGGAAGCCAGTCTTCTCCTATTTGCCTTCAGAACAAGATGTAGAACTCTCGGCTCCTCCAGCCCCATGCCTGCCTGGACGCTGCCATGCTCCCACCTTGATGATACTGGACCATACCTCTGAATCTGTAAGGTATCTGAAATTAAATGTTGTCTCTGCCAACCAGAGAGCATGAATGGGACAGACTCAGGCCTCTGCACATATGGAACAGTTGTGCAGCTGGGACTTCATGTGGGACTCCTGACAGCGGGAGCAGGGGTTGTCCCCGAATCTGTTGCCTGCATTGGAACCTTTTCCCCTAACTGGGCTGCCTTGTATAGCCTCAATGGAAGAGGATGCACCTAGTTTTGCTGCAGCTTGATATCCATGGGCTAGTTGATGTCCATGGGAGGCCTCTCCTTTTGAGAAGGGGAGATGGGGTGGATGAGTGGGTGGTAAGGTAAGAGGGACTGATGTTCTAGTTGGGTATATTAGTCAGGGTTCTCTAGAGTCACAGAACTTATGGACTGGTGGAGAGGAGGGAGGGGGAGCTGTGATAGGGATGTAAAGTGAATAAATAACTTAGTCAATAAAAAGAAGCTGCTACAAAACTTCATTTTGTTCCCCTCTCTCCTTTGTATTCCCCTTTTCTTTCATGCTTTTTTAAAAAATTCTAAGACGTTTATTTTCAGTGTGGAGAGTGGCGTGGATGGAATTGTACCCCCACCCCTCTGGGAGAGGCAAGGCAGATATAGTAACTGGTAAGGGGTGTGGCTAAGTCTCTAGGTGTCTCATTAACATGGGGATGGCTTGGGGCTGTGTGGCCATGCCTCTACCTGAGGAGGTGGTACGTGACCATGACTGGAGCCAAAAGCCTCCCAGGAGCATTGGCATAAAGTTTCCGGTCCCGCCAGGCAGTGGTGGCGCACGCCTTTATTCCAAGCACTTGGGAGGCAGAGGCAGGTGGATTTCTGAGTTCGAGGCCAGCCTGGTCTACAGAGTGAGTTCCAGAACAGCCAGGGCTACACAGAGAAACCCTGTCTCGAAAAACCAAAACCAAAATAAAACAAAACAAAAGTTTCTGGTCCCTCGCAGATTTTGCTGGGTCACACAGAGTTTTAGCCTCTGCTTGACAGGGTGCCAGACTGCCTGTCACAGACCACTGACCCACAAATTCCCCCTTTTTCGTTTTTTAAGGGAGAGGTGTCATTTGTAATGAAATTTTGGGTGGGGTGGCAATATCAAAAGAAAACACTGCACAGGTTGGAGTGGTAGCACAGCTCAGCCAGAGGGTAGGGAGGGTTAAGGGTGGGGGTGGGAAGGCCAGGGATCATTGAATCAATTAATTGTCCCATGGATGGTACAGTTTGTGGGTAATAACATCAGTTTAAAACAACATTTGATTAATCTAGACAGACATCATGGTTCTCTTACTATCATATAGCTTCCCCCAAGTTCAGTAGCCATTTGGCTTTGGCAAGAGAGTTCATCTGTAGCTGGAAAGTCTCATGTCTGTCCTCTGTAGGGCTGAGCACGTGTCTCTCGATCTCAGCGTGTGTTTCAGGAGACTTCTGTCTGGAGGAAGGCAGCTTTGTAGTCACAGGCAGGTCCCAGGAAGCTTCTGTGGGAATAAACCTGTAGGGAAAATCACAGAGGAGCAGAATCTCAGCAGGGGGATGTCTGCATAGGGTGAATAGCAAGTGAAGCCTGTGGTGGTTTGCTTGGGAGCACATCATGGTCCTGGAAGGCATCTTTTAAGTCTGCTTTGGATGGCTGAGGAAGAAAAGTTTTGGGATTGGCAGTAACTGTCTGTAAAAGGAAACGGGTTGTTAATTAAGGATTGAAGAAACGGTGATCCACATAGTTGATTTGACCTGTGGGAGTAGATTAGGTGACTTTTGGACCTTAAAAGAAATCTTAAACAAGTTGGAAGTTTTTTTGGACATATATCAGGAATGTTAGGGAGAAAAACAAACATTTAAATAAAGAAGCTAGAAAATTTTGAGTTGAGAAGCACAGAACACTGTTTCAGGTATTCCTGTCAGGGAGAAACAAAGCGCGGATTTTTTTCCCTTTGTCTTGGCGGGCTTTTGTCGGTGTCGGGGAGAGGGGGAGGGGCCTCCCTGCCACGTGGCGGCTGGGTATTCCCCGTTTGTTTTTCTTAGCCTAAATGTAAAAGCAGAAGAAAGGCCAACCTTGAAAGAAAAAAAAAAAACTTAAAGGAAGAAACATACAGACTTGATAGAACAGCTGGCGCCAGAGGAGAAAGTGAGAAGCTCTGGGTCCTAACCAGGCAGGAACTCTCACGGTGGGGGTTGGGGGGTAGAAACTGGTCTCCTGGCCTGCAGGGACCTCAGGAAATGGTAGGTTAAGCCGATGATGGGGAAGCAAGGCGCTGGGAGCCTGAGCTGCTGTGGGAAGCAGATCCATTAGCTAAACAGGAGCCTTCACAGTGGAGACTGGGGAAGGGGAACTGGCCAGGAATGAGAGAGGGAGAGAGAGAGAGAGAGAGAGAGAGAGAGATGTGGGTGGGTCACCAGCTGGAGGTACACTTGAAGCTGGGCTTAGCCCCACGTTGTTGGTGCCAGATGTGGGAACTAACCTGGCATAGTGGAAAGAAGCCCCACGTGTCCGTCCCGGGCACTGTGGCTCTGGGTGGGACAGGAGACACGAGAGAAGTGGCTGTGTGTTCTTCTACAGTCCAACGGGCTGGCCAGGCTGTGTGAGAGGCCTCTGCGGAGACACAGCCCATGGGTAGAAGAGGGAGCTGTCCAACGCCACAGCCGGCTCTGGAGTTCCCATGGTTGGACATCATGGATGCCACTGGATGCTGCGGGACCTGGGAACAGACTCGTCTGCAGAGCGCAGCTGGCGTCCTGCCTTGGGACCCAATTTGTGGAGGTTTGGGGCACAGGGCTAGTGCTAAGGCTTGGGTGAATGGGTACCATCTGGGAGCGCTGGGAAGCCCTTGGTGAGAGATTAGACGCGGCTCCTTAATCGAGGGCTAGATGCCTCACTTCCCACAGTGGGTCCAGATGAAGAGACAGTCCATAATTCTAAGACGTTTATTTTCATTGTGGAGAGCAGCGTGGATGGAATTGTACCCCCCTTTTCTTTTTACTACACTTTTAGTAGTGTTTTGATTTTATTTTATCATTAAAAGGGAATTTTATGGGGGAAGTTTGAGAGATGGCTCACTGAGTAAAGTACTTGATTTCAAGCACAAAGACCTGAATACAGAGCTCCAGCAACTGCATGAAAGCTGGGCCTGGGAGCTGATGTCTGGAACCTTAGAACTGATAGGGCAGGAGACAGGGGATGCTAAGAGGCTTCCGGCCAGCCAGCCTAGCTGGAACAGTGAGCAGGGAGACACCTTGTTTCAAAGAATAAAGTGAAGAGGACAGAGGATTCAGATGGGGACCTTGGAGGAGTCTCACTGTGTGTGTTACACACATGGATAGCTCAATAGAACTGTGGGGTCTGCACAGAACTTTCTTTCTTTTTGTTTGTTTTACTTTTGATTTGGGTTCTCATGAAGTATCCCATACTGACCAGGAACTCACTGTGTAGAACAGACTGTCCTTCAAACTCTGAGATATCTCCCAAGTGCTAACATTAAAGGCATGCACCACTACCACAGTCAGGACCTTTTGTTTTAATGAATCAGAATGAACAGCTCATAGAAGAGACTAGAACATATCTGAATGTATTATATGTATATGCATTATATTTTATATAGCATATATATTATATATTACATATAATACATAAACATGTAATACTGTTTCACACACACACACACACAGACACACACACACACATATGTTTGTGTGTGTGTCTTAGAGATTGAACCCAAGGCCTTGTGTGTGCTACACAACAGCTCTACAGAACACCATCCTCAGCTCAGAAAGTCCATTTTATACTATGTCCATGGTAAGAAGAGGCAGGGCTCAATTCTTTGGATGGATCTACTATTTTCTCTCTCTTATCTCTGAATTTTGCAAGTTCTTTATGAGAACATGGATTATTTATCAAATAAGTTGAGGATTTATTGAGAGTCTGGGCTGGGGAGATAGCTCAGTAGGAAAAAGGGCTTGCCACCAAGCCTGATAACCTGCATTTGATATCCGAACCCACATGGTGGAAAGAGAGAACCAACTCGTTTATTTTCTGATCTCCATACACAGAAAATAAAAAAATAATTTATTGAGAGTGGTATCTAATCATATAATCTGAGCACCCTGGAGGCTGAGGTAGTTCGAGAATCATGAGTTCCAGGTAAGCTGACACTACACAGGGAGTCCAAGCTAGCACTGGCTGTATAGCAGAATCAAGTACAAAACCCCCAAAATAAACAAATGAAACATCCAACTAACAAAACAAATGAGTAAACAAACAAATAAACAAAAAGCAAACTCTGCTGAACTGTGTACAGTGGCCCATGTTCATCTGAAATCCAATCCACTGAGAAGGCTGAGGCAGAAGTTTGACAGCTGCCTGTGTAAATTTAGTGAGCCTCTGTCTGAAAATATAATATTCATGAAGAGGGCCTGGGGTGCATATGATGGTTGATTTTGATTGTAAACTATATTGGATCAAGAAATGACCTGGAGATTACTAATTGTTTCAGGGAATTCTCAGAGTTAATTAGATGATACAGCCTCTGATCTAACCAATGTATCCTTTTGAAGGATTCATAACATTTATTCAATTTTAATTATAATATCTAATACAATATAAAATGTCACACAAAGCAGCACTGAGGAGATAAAGACTCCCATCTCATGGGTCTCTTTCCAGTGTCCTGGCTTCTCCTCACACTTACTTCAACATAATTATACACATTTAGAAGCTAGCATAAATATTTAATGAGAGAGACATGTAATATTTGTCCTTTTAAAGGACTAATTTAATTTATTTTTAATTATATGTATGTGTGTCTGTGGAGTATGTCCATGTGACTGCAAATGCCTTTGGAGATCACAGGCAGATTCCCTGAAGCTGGAGAAATAGGACATTTGTAAGATGCCAAATGTAGGTGCTGGGAATCAAACTCTGTGTTCTTAAGCATTGAGTCATATCTCCAGTCCCAGTATTTGTCTTTCTGAGCATTGGTTATCTCATTTAATATAATATTTTCCATGGTCTATTTTTATTAATTGTTGTTGCAAATATGTAACTACAACCTGTTCAATGTCTCCTAGCAGTGTCAGAAACTATACCCATAAAGTCTCACCAACATGACTATCTAAACATGAACTAAATATGGAAGACATCAAAAGACATGCTATCATGGATAGGGAAAGGCCAAGAGGCTTCAGTCCCACATAAGGACTACAGGTAACTAAGGAATACCGAAAAGAGGAGGAGTAATTTTCTCCAGGGACGCTCATACCAGTCACTTATCCAATACCAAATAGTCAGTCCTGAGAACACACATAACAAGCTCCCCCTTTAAAGATTTTTATTTTTAAAGTCTATTTTTGAGACAGGGTGTCTTAGTTAGGGTTTTACTGCTGTGAACAGACACCATGACCAAGGCAACTCTTATAAGGACAGCATTTAATTGGGGCTGGCTTACAGGTTCAGAGGTTCAGTCCATTAGGTTCAGTCATCAAGGCAGGAACATGGCAGCATCCAGGCAGGCATGGTGCAGGCAGAGCTGAGAGCTCTACATCTTCATCTGAAGGCTGCCAGCAGAATACTGACTTCCAGGCAGTTAGCATGAAGGTCTTAAATCCCACACCCACAGTGACACACTTACTCCAACAGGGCCACACCTTCTAATAGTGCCAGTCTGTGGCCCAAGCATATACAAGCCATCACACAGCGTCTACTATGTATTTCTGGCTGATCTGAAAGTCTCAGGTTGTTTTCAAACTCACAGGAACCCACTTCCCTAGGGGGGTAGAGGAAAGGTTGGTATTAGTATTTTCAGCAGATTTTTGTTTTCATTATATTTTAGTTATATTTTAGGTGGTTTTCTGTGTGCATATGAATGAAATTTCCTTAGGCGTCTAGAAAAGGGCACTGGATCCCCTGGAGCTAGGGCTACAGACAGGCAGTTGTGAGCAGCCCAGTGTGAGTGCTGGGGATAGAACTCAGATCTACTACAAGAGCAATATTAAGTCCTCTTAACTGCTGAGCCATCTGTCCCACCCCTGAACTCCTATTTTATCTGCACTCTGTCCACCAGGAAGGAAAGAACTAATGCTAACATTGATTTTGCCCAAATGCACTGGGCAAGTAAAGAAGGAGCGAATTATGTGATATTGATATCTGAAAATAGATATGTCATTTTCAGGTGTTTGGTTCCACTGATAAACACAAAAGCAACATAGTGAGACTCAGTGCTAGAGTGTTCTAGTGTTCCAGGGAATAGCAAAATGAGCCATTGTCTCATTTCCTGAGATTTGGAACTGCAGTGGTTCTCAACCTGTAGATCGTGACCCCCTTGGGGGTTGTCTTACACCCCTTTCACAGGAGTAACTTAAGACCATTGGGAAAATACAGATATTTACATTACAACTCAGTACAGTAGTAAAATTACAATTATGAAGTAGCAATGAAAACAATTTTGTGATTGGGTGTCACCACACCATGAGGAACTGTATTAAAAGGTTGCAGCATTAGGAAGGTTGAGAGCCACCATGGGATGACCGGAGTTCAGTAACTCCAACCTCACAAAAATACTATTTAATAATCGGAATTAGATTTGTAAGACAAAAAGAGGGATGTTGGATTCTTATCAGAAAAACATTGATCCACCCTGGGAACAGAGTTTGATGAGAGAGGAGGGCTAGATGGGGTTAGGCAAAGCAAGATTCTTTTTGCACTACAGAATTTGGATCTGTCACTTGGAAGAAGGCAAAAAAAAAAAAAAAAAAAAAGAGGAGTGTGAGTGGGGAGCAGGAAAAGAAGGAATGAGGCAGGGAGCTCTGTCTCCTGGAAGGAACCTAATAATGACACTTTTAGTCCGGGCAAGGTTCTGTGTATCTATCTCCTGTGACTCAAAATCCAACCATGATCATCTCTCTAGGAAGAGATCAAAAGCACATCGCCACTGCTCTCCTCTATTTCCACGGAGAATAAACGGATAGCCCACACTCCTCTTGCTTGATCCAATCTCTCCAGTGCACTGTGTATAGGTCTCTTCTCCTGCCATCATTATTTCTGGGTCTTCTCACCTTCAGTCACCTCTCCCAGGATTCCCCATCTTAGAAAATGGACCATTGCCCTGTTCCCCGAGATCCAGTTCTCTTGGCTACAGCATCCTCTCCTGTTCTCCTTAACATTCCTAAAGTCATATTGAATTCCCAGACCAGATTCTGTGCCTATGCCAACTCCCTGCTAAGATGCTTTGAGTTGGTCTGGGTTTCCAGACCTCTCCTATACAAGGATGAAAGATAACAGTGTTTACCTTCCAAAGCTGGTGTGAGCTGGAGCTCCAGTAATGACTCCACCGGGGAATTGGTTCACATAGCTTTCTAGCTTACTTTGTTTTTGACACAGAGATTATAAACAGGGCCTTTAGCAGGCCAGATACATGAGCTCTACCACAGATCTATACTTCCACTTAATGTTGGTGGCGTTATCGTTCACGCACACAAAATGGCTTATGGTGAAATATCTCTTTATCATTCCCAGAGTGAAACTTTCATGTTAGTATGCAATGGCACATAGGGAGAGGACTGTCCCATCCCCGGTCTTCATCACAACTGTAGCCCTGAAGTCTGTGTAAGACCACAGATAGGCTTCCCTCATCCTTGTGTCCAGTAGAGATCTCCAACTACTGCTGTTCTGAGTCTACTCTCAGTGGATCCTTCTGGCCCAGTCTACAGATGACATTGCCAGCACTACACACTTTTTCCTGATCCCTTTGTCCCTTGTCAGTTGCTGACATGATGTCTCATTCTCACACAGTATATATGGCAGACAATAAAAACACTGTCACTTAACTCTTCACTGTGGAAATGTTCCTTTTGATGTTCTTGAACTTGTAGGATTTCGAAGATGTGCCGTTGATTCCGAATGCCAATCATATTCTTCTCATTTTACTGTCTAGGGCTGAGACAAGGGGAGAGAAGAAAGTGCCAGTGAATTCCCACAGCTCCTCACTCCATTATTAGCCTTACTTTCTGCCTGCAAAGCCTGTATACTCCCTTGCTGCCCTATTTCAGAGTCTGCAGCCCAAGCAAACCCTCTGCTAAAGCAACTTTGACTGTGTAGCCCAGGCTGTCCTGTAACTCACTTTGTAGATCAGGCTGTCCTCGAACTCAGAGATCTGCCTGTTTTTGCTTCTCAAGTGCCAGGATTAAAGGTGGGAGCCACCTTGCCCAGGGAAAATAAAAATCTTTCACATCAAGAGATGGGCTAATGAATTCAAGAGAATTCTCTTTAAAGAAGAATAATACAAATTAATACTGCTTTGAAATTCCATCCTACCCTGGTAAGAATGTTCTCTACCAAGAAAACAAGCGGCAACAAATGCTGGTAAGAATGTGGGGAGGGAGGACCCTTTAGTCACTACTGATGGGAATGTCAACTTGTATATCCAGTATAGACATCAGTAGAGAACTTCTTCCAAAACCTGAAACTCAATATACCATCTGACCCGGTTCTGTAACTCCTGAGCAGCCCCTCAAAGGCTCCAAGGCAGTGGGTCACAGATACTTGCATGCTTATGTCAACTGCAGCCCCGCTCACAGAATCCAGGATATGCAATCGGTCTAGATTATCATCAGTGAATGGTTAAAAATGTGGTACGTGCACATGACAGAAGTTTGAAATTTGATGTCATGACGAGAAGAAACAATGACAGTTTTTAATCATAAAAGAATGACAAGGTTCTGAAATTTGCAGGAAAATGGGTAGAACTCAAAATATATTTAGTATATAACCAAGGCTGAGAAACATTTTATGTGTGTGTGTGTGTACTCTTAAGCAGTGTGCTTTCTATTGCTGTGAGAAAACACTTAGACAAAAAGCAAATTGAGGAGGAAAGCTTTATTTCATCTCATAACTCACAGTCCACCATGATGTGAAGGCAGGGCAGGTACTCAACGTAAGATCCTGGAGGCAGGAACTGAAAAAAAAAAATAAAATAAAATAAAAAAAAGGCCATGAAGGAGCACTGTTTACTGGCTCGTTTTCTACGGCGTGCGCAGCCTCCTTTCTTGTACAAACCTGGCCATATCTGACACTGCCTCATATGAGCCTTTGTATGTCAATCAGTAATCTGAACAGCAGCAGCAGCAGCAGCAATGACAATAATGATGATGATGACAATAAGGAAAGAACAGACCACTACAGACAATCAGATGAAAGCATTTTATCAACTGAGTTTCTTCTCCCCAGATAACTCTAGCTTATGTAAAGTTGAAAAACAACAAAAGAAAACCAGGGCAACTGCCCCCTTGTTACCATGACACATAATACTATTAAACCATGATCTTTTCTTTATTCTTTAACGTCGAGATCTCATATTAATATCAATATAAAAATAAAGCATATCTCAAAATTTAAAAGCTCCATGTTATTTTTAAACATTCAAATGCTTTAAAAATTCAGGCTTCTTAAGATATCCAAAGTCTTGCAAAAATTCCTAAGTTTCTTGATTGTGGGCTCCTCTGAAATAACAAAAAGTACATATTTCTTATTCTAAGAGGAAACACAAGGTGACAGTCACAGTGAAATCAAAGTAAAACCAAAATTCAGCAGGGTAAAAAAACAATCATTGCTTGTTTTCTGGAATCAACTCATGATCCTCTGGGTTCTAAAAGGCTAAGACATCTCTACATCTTTGGCTCTGCCTTTAAAACTCAGTTTGTCTCATAGGCTCAGGCTAGCTCCACTTGACAGGTGCTCTTGTCCCTAGTGATCATCCCACTGTCCTGACATCTCCAAAATTCTGGGTTCTCCACAGCACTTTCACTAATGGCCTCTGGGCCTTTCTTCAGGGACTTCTACAGTGCTAAGCTTCAGCTTGTCTTCCTGAGTCTTATGATTTGAGGTTTGCACTGCACCTGACACTGCACCTTCACCATTTGCCTCTTCTGGACTCTCACAGTGCTTCCTCATGGCTCGCTCACCCTGCTGTCTTTCACATACCACTCAGTGTCATCTTTCCAGGTGTGGCACTGACCCCAGTGGGCTAGGTCTTTCCATACTAATCGTCAGTCAAGAAAATGCCCCACAGACTTGTCTACAGGCCTTCTGATGGAGGCCTTTTCAGTTGAGTTTTGTTTCCGAGATGACTTTGTAGCATATATCAGAAAGATGAAGCCTTAAGGCAAGAGTGTGGAAAGAGGAATATTGTATACATACTTACATTCATATATGATATATTGTGGGACTCTAGCCAGCCCTGGCAGGCAATCACGGCTCTGGCAGGCCTTGCCCTTCTCCCCCATTCCCTCTGCCTTTGCTAAAAACCATTAGATTACATTCCTGAAGCCAGCTGCCAAGGTCTATTCCCTTATTTGGCCACTTCCTCCTCCTGATGCTGACTACCCAGGTCCAGCTATCAAAGAACTGAAGTCCAGCAATCAGGTGTCCCCTTGGCTCATCTAATTAAGAGGCCCAATCAAAATTAAACTTTCTAGGCCACAAAACCATCCTTATGAGTGTTGTCACTTGCACTTTACACTTAAGAGACTTCTATGTTATCTTAGGACCAAGTTAATCCAGGCATTATGCTTGCTTCAGTCACTTTCCCTAGACCCTAAATCTTAGGCACTAAATCTGAAAGAAGCCAGATGTACTTTGTAAAGAATTTCAACAAAAAATGTTTGAAGCTCTGCTATACTTGTGGGACTGAGTTTGTACTTTGTAAAGAATTTCAACAAAAAATGTTTGAAGCTCTGCTATACTTGTGGGACTGAGTTAACTGTAATCAGTAAACTTTTCCCCCAGATTATGCTGTGCTTAAATATGGCTGAAATAAATGACTTGTTTTCAGGCTCCTGAAGTTTGAACCAGTGACAGTTAACTAAGTTGAGCTAACCGAGCTTCATTCTTTTTTTTTGTTTTGTTTTTTTGTTTTTCGAGACAGGGTTTCTCTGTATAGCCCTGGCTGTCCTGGAACACACTCTGTAGACCAGGCTGGCCTCAAACTCAGAAATCCTCCTGCCTCTGCCTCCCAAGTGCTGGGATTAAAGGTGTGCACCACCACTACTCGGCTCCAAGCTTCATTCTTACCTCACCCATATCATTTCCCTGCCAGCCAAAGCTTGCAGGGACCCCTGCCCCACAATATATAATATACAATAAATAAGCAATACATAATACATAGTAAATAGATAATATGTAATGTGTATTGTAACATACATACATTACATATATGTATATATTAATATACTATATAAAATGCACATATATAACATATGATAAAATATATATTATGCATTATGATATAACTAAGGATACTATGAGGAGGAGGAAAAGTTCTACAGGGGAGAAATGGGGACAAACAAGAGCAAAGGGAAGAAGAAGAACCAAATAGCATATTTTATGTCATGTGTGGAACATAAGCTATCTATGCATATGAATGTGACATGTAAGCAGTACAGGACTAATTGTCAGGAAGATATTAAGTGTGCAGATATAAGTATGGTGCAATGATACATACATATGAGGGCTGCAGAAGGAAAAAGGGAAGTACTACAAGTTGTCCTTGGACCTCCATACAGGTGACATGGCTGTGTGACCTCCCCACATGCTAAATCTAAACAAAGAATATGCAACTATAATTATTTTACAACAAAAGTCATTATTTTGTACACTAACTCAAAACATCGATCAAAACATTCTCACAGAAAAGAAGACTAGATCCATTCCACTGTTTCAGATTTAGTGGAGGCAGGCGAGGATTAATAGTTCTAAAAGGCAAACATGAGCTAGAAATATTACTCAATTGTAGAGCACTTGCCTAGCAAATGTGAGGACTTAGTTTCCATCCCTAGCAATATGCCCATGTGCACACATGCACACAGTGCACACACACACACACACACACACACAGGCACAGATGGGTGGGTATGATTGAGCACACTTGTAATCCTAGCACTTGGGAGGTAAAGGCAGGAGAATAATTGTTCGAGGCCATCCTTAAGTACATAGTGAGTGCAGGGCCACCCTGACCAAAGTGTGACACTGACTTAACAAAATACAACAAGCCCCTGACAATGAAAGAAAACCCCAGACAAAAAGTACTAAGAAACAACCCCAATCTTGAAATGAAAACAAAACCCCAGGACAAAAGCAAAACCAAGAAATGTGATATGCATGGAAGATCATTTTGCTGGCTCCAAATGACTGAAACCAAAGGTGTTGTGGGGATTTCTATCCCATCTTAGATCATTTTGTTCCCAAAGAAAAGAAACAAACCTTCATATTTATAATAAGCCTTAAAGCACCAGAGCTGGGCAGATATCAACCCTCTATGTTATTTTGTCTACTTCCCTGTCAATAACCTTGAGATATCACTTGCTGTAATGCTTTGTATATGCTTGGTCCAGGGAGTGGCACTATAGGAGGTGTGGCCTTGTTGGAGTAGGTGTGTCACTGTGGGCATGGACTTTAATACCCCAGTCCTAGCTGTCTGGAAGTCAGTCTTCTACTAGCAGCCTCAGTTCTGCCTGTACCATGTCTGCCTGGATGTGGTAATGTTCCCACCTTGATGATTATGGACTGAAACTCTGAACCTGTAAGCCAGACTCAATTAAATGTTGCCCTTATAACAGTTCTCTTGGTGTCATGGTTTGAATATGTTTGGCACAGAGAGTGGCACTATTAGAAGGTGTAGCACTGTTGGAGTAGGTGTGTCCCTCTTGGAGTAGGTGTGTCACTGTGGGTGTGGGCTCTAAGACCCTCATCCTAGCTGCCTAGAAGTCAGTATTCTGCTAGCAGCCTTCAGATGAAGATGTAGAACTCTCAGTTCTGCCTGCATTATGCCTTCCTAGATGCTGCCCTGTTCCCACCATGATGATGATAACGGACTGAATCTCTGAACCTGTAAGTCAGCCCGATTAAATGTTGTCCTTATAAGAGTTGCCTTGGTCATGGTGTCTGTTCACAGCAGCAAAACCCTAACTAAGGCAGAAGTTGGTACCAGGAGTGGGGTATTGCTGTGATAGGCCTGACCATGCTTTTGTTTGGAAGAATGTGGATTTTGGGACTTTGGATTTGAAAAGCAGTGGAATGCTTTAAATGGGGCTTAATGGGCTATCCTAGTAGGAATATGGAAGAGTTCTTTACTGAGAGTGATTTGAACTGTGCAGACCTGGTCTAAGAGGTTTTCAGTGAAGAATTTCAATATGTGGCCTAGAGACAGCTTTTGTGCTGCTTTTTGCCCCTGTCTGAAGAGTCTGCCTGAGGTTAAGGTGAAGAGACTCAGATTAATTGCATCGACACAGGAAGTCTCAAAAAAGTGTAGCAGAGACTTTGTTCTCTGGTTAAGTCTCATGAAGAACATTTTGAACAAGTATATCAAGCTGAGAAAGAAAAAAATATAAAATATATGGTTTGAGTATTAAATTGTCACCAGGAAGTGAAATGAAGCTAAATCCTTCATTCTAGGAGATAGCAGATTAAGGGAGTGGAACTTTGGGGCAAGATCCTACCCAGCTAAATTTAGGTCCAGGCATGGTGGTATACATCTTTAATTCCAGGAGATAACATCTTTAATTCCAGGAGATAAGGCTGAGCAGACCTCTGAGTTCAAGGCCAGTCTGGGACAGAGAAAGTTCTAGGTGAAGAAAAGTTTAAATCCAGGTGTGGTGGACCACACCTTTAATCCCATGAGACAGGCATGTAGATTTCTGAGTTCAAAGTCAATCTACAGAGGAAGACTCAGGACAGCCAAGCTTAGGCAGTGAATGAGTTGGAAATCAGAAAGCTGATGATAATGTAATAGAACAAGGGATCCTTGTTCTAGCCCCAGCAAGCAGCAGAACTTGGCAGCTTTGGTCATTGGGCTCTGGATTTAGTCAAAATGAGGAGACTACTGGGACAATTGATGCTGGTTAGCTGGAGCTAAGAAATTAGTGGTGATCAAGAAGAGAAGAGCATCACTGAGGCGAATTCTTCTGAGAAGTGTATTGTGATAACACAAAGAATCTGTGTTCCAGAGATAGCCAAGGTTGTACCTCATGCTGCAGCTGTACTTGGTAATGTGTAAGATTCACTCAGGTGGTACTGGTTTTGAAGGCATGAAGCGGTCATGGAGAACAGCTCAGGCTTGGCACTGTGAGAGACCATGGAAGGCCATTGGTGAGGTGCAGCTTCAGTTGCAGTTGATGGCCCAGGACTGAAGGGGTCATTCAAAATAGTTGAGGCTTAGCATCATGAAGAGAGCTTATGAGAGGCTATTGGTGAAGCCTAGTTGCAGCAGAAGACCCCAGCTTATTGGAGATGCCAGTACCATGGTATGATCACTAAGAACAGCAGCAGCAGTGGAGTGGATCAACGTGAGCTTAGAGTGCTACAGAGGACAGAACTGGAGAAGTGACGCCAGCCCTTTGGAGGAGCCCAGAAGATCATGTGTGGATCCCAGACATTGGAACAAGAAACTGTAACATTCAAGTTGCCTTGGAGACACCAAGATGTTTGAGATGCCAGAGCCATAGGCCATCTGCTAAGGAATGCTGCTAACAGGGAGTAGAACCAGCTCAGGAGAAAGAAGTTTGATGTAGTCAACAAAGATGAAAAGGAGTTGGAGATCTGAAGACTGCTTTGACATCAGACATGGAGATGCAGAGTTTGGAGTTTGCCCAGCTGGTTTCCTATCTTGCTTTGGGGATCACAGTTAAGTGATTGTGATGAATCTCAGAAGTCACCTTGAACTTCAGACTTTTAACATTGTTGAGACTGCTATAGACTATGGGGACTTTGGAAGTTGGACTAAATATATTTTGCATTATGGTATGTTTAGGTATGGCCCCCATAAACTCATGTGTTATTTAAACAAGCCTATGGGGACTAGGGAGTGGAATGTGGGACTGTAAAAGGCAGCCTAGTTCCTGGTTGAGCTAAGGTTTAAAACCCTGGAACCCTAGTAGGGAGTCCCCAGCAAGGGATAACCTTACAAGGGTTGGTAGGCGTTTTGCCATGCTCCTGGGCCCCAGGCTCCTGACACGAGGCTGCAGCTTTCCATAGGACTGTGACTATCAGTCACGTAGCCCCAAGCTCCTCCACAGGCAGAGGTATGGTCACATAGCCTCAAGACATCCCCATTTTAATGAGGCACCTAGAGGCGTAGCTAATAAACTCCTCTTCCTCCTTCCAGCCACTCCTCCCTGCAAAAGGTATTTTAACCTCAGGCCTGCCCTGAGGTTGTGGGGTACAGATTCACTCAGCACCACTCTCTGCCATGAGAATAAATGCCCTAGAACCATGGACTGTCTCTCTTCATTGGGATCCACTGTGGGGTACGATGGAACAGGCCTTTGGCTAAAGAGCCATGTCTAGTCTCCTGCAGAAGGCCTCTCAGTGCTTCCAGCCACAGCCTCTACCAAACCAAGTGAGTTAGCTGTGAGCAAGCCAAAGACTCAGTCCCTGGTGGGACCCAGCTGGGCTCCTCCCTGCCTTTCCGCCTTGGCCATAGGCTAGATCCTGCCTGTGGGCCCCTACTCTGTTCTCAGCTCTTCCGTGGCATCCAGCAGCTCCTGGGATGCCCAAGATCCTGAGAATCAGAGAGAGCCAGCTCCATGTAGTCCTTGGGACTATAGGCCACAGTTCTCCACCCCCAGGTGGTGTCCCAAGGCTTCTCATAGCCCAACGACACCCCCCGCCTGCTGGTGCCGTGGGGTGAGCATAGTCAAACTTCCCATGTCCCGCCTACTCCCAGAGGCCCGAGCCCTGGGGCAGATGCAGGACTCTCACACCACCTAACCCAACAGAATATGATGGTTTGTACATGCTTGGCCCAGCAAGTGGCACTATTTGGAGGTATAGACTTGTTGGACTAGGTGTGTCACTGTGGGTGTGGGCTTAAGACCCTCATCCTAGCTGCCTGGAAGTCAGTATTCTCCTAGCTGCCTTCAGATGAAGATGTAGAACTCTCAGCTCCTCCTGCACCATGCCTGCCTGGATGCTGCCATGTTCCTGTCTTGATGATACTGGACTGAACCTCTGAACCTGTAAGCCAGCCCCAATTAAATGCTGTCCTTATAAGAGTTGCCTTGGTCATGATGTCTGTAAAACCATAACTAACAGACTTGCCATGTTCCACCTGGGTCTCTCCTATTCCTACTGGCCAACCTCATGGCCATGAGCTCATGATCCACCTTCCCCATGGTTGTTCTCCCCCCTGCCCCCATCCTGTGTTTTTCTTTCTTCTCTCCTCATGGTCACTGCTTGAGACTCCAAGTTCAGGAACTTTGCTCCTCCCCCTCTCTTCTGTCCAGCCCAGGCTGCATGCATCTTTATTAACCAAACAGGGATAACTTTGGGGGTAAGGTTTATACAACAAAAGCTTGTGTATGTGAGGATCTCCTTGTTTTGGAGTAGCAAGATACTGGGGTACAGAATTTAGCATTTGAATACAAGCAGCACCAGGCCAACCCACTACACAAAGGGATAATGTCTATCTTCTTAAATGAGATGAAACAAAACTTTGTTAGGGTCAGATACATTTAAGTGTACAAAGCTCAAAAATAAAAGTGGCTTTTGGTAGCTGTCTTAGTGTTCTGTCATTGTAAAGAGACACCATGACCAAGGCAACTCTTATAAAGGCAAACATTGAATTGGGGCTGGCTTACAATTCCATAGGTTTAGTTCATTGTCATCATGGCAGGGAGCATGGTGGGATATAGGCAGATATAGCAACTGGAGAAGGATCTGAGAATTCTACATCTTGATCCATAGGCAGAGAGGGAGAAGGAAAAGGAGGGAGGGGGGAGAGGGAGGGGAGAAGGAAGAGGGAGGAGAGGGAAAGGAGGGAGAGGTAGGTAGGGAGAGGGAGGAGGATGGAGAGAGAGCGAGCAAGAGAGAGAGACATACACTGAGACTGCTGGACACTGAACCTGCCTTGAACTTTTGAAACCGTAACCCCCCAGTGACACATCTACTCTAACAAGGTCACACCACTTAATCCCTCTCAAGCAGTCACCGAGCATCCAAATCTATGAACCTACAGGAACCATTCCCATCCAAACCAGCACGGTGGTAAAGCAAACAATCCAGAGTAAGCTACGGATGAGAACTTGGTCACATGGGAACAGCAGCATGATTCTAGCCAAACTTCAAGGCAACCTTCCTGCTAAGGCCATTGGATAGAGAACTCATGCAGTGCCCTGACCCTCAAAGATATGAAGTAATGAGAAGTAGACTGGAGCTTTTGCAGAAGAAGAAACAATTATTCACCATGCCTTTTTTGGTAGCTTTTCTTTTTTGCTACTTTGTAGGTTCTTCTGTCTCCTTTTCTTGCAAACATCAGCCTCCCTCCCAGTTTCCAGGCCAGCCCCTTCCAAAGTGTCTCCCAACCGCTCCTTCCTCAGTTCCTCCAAAGTGTTGCTTAAACAGTCCCTTCCCCCTCTTTTTCCAATACTAGCAGCTCCAAACTATAATCAGTGTTCTAGACTATCTGCTCAGCTCAGCTTCTCCTGGCTCACTTGTTCCAAACTATCTTCTCACTCTGTTAGCCCAATTCTCTTTCCACTGTCTTCTAACAATATGGTCTCTGGCTCTGCTCAGCTTTTCCTGGCTCAACCTTCTATTTTCACTCTGATCAATCTTTTCTGCACCAACTGTCTTCCCTTCTCTAGCCCTATCCAATCTTCTTTCTTCCCGTACCAACTATCTTCTCTGCTCCTACTCTCTGAACATACTCTTCTGCCACCTGGAACTTACTCCCTCTCTGTCAGCCTCTGGTGGCTTTTTATATCCTCTCCTGTTCCCAGAAGTCCAAGAGGCACTGAAGGTCATAGGGTCAAGCAGCTCTTTTAAAGAGCCAGGCACACAAAATAAATCACACTACTTTTTTTAAAAAAAAATTTAAATGCATGTATATGATGTGAGTTTGCAAATGTATGACCAAGACTTTTGTGGGTGTGACTGCAATTGTATGTGGGTCTATGTAGAGGCCAGATGTTGATGTCCAGTGTATTCCTTGGTTGCTTTCTATCTCATATTCTGAGGTCTCTCTTACTGATTTGGCTAGTTAGCTAGATGTCTTGATATTGCAGTTTTTTGTGTCTGTTTGGAGGACTGGGATTACAGTCAGGTTACCACAGCTACCCAACACAAAACTGGAGAGGCATGAGATAATGAGAGAGCGTAAGGTTGGGGCATTGAGAAGTCAGCTCAGGAACTTTGGAAAATTCCACCAGGACCCCCGAGTACATGGGCACCCCTCCCCTCCTGGAAGAAACAGGTTAGAGAGCACGTAGGCTGGAAGGGAGGGACTGATTAAGCTCCAGCTACCTCATTCCCTAAAGACCAATCAGTTTAAAAGTCACACTGTTCTGCCAAGCACATTGTGCCTAATGGAAGCTGCTCTAAAAACTGTATAAAAGGTCCCTGAACGGGTTGTGTGTGGCCGTTCTCTCCCGCCTTGGTGTGCAGGATGACCCCAGAAGCTGGATCAATAAATTCCTCTTACATTTTGCATCGATCCCCAACTCCATGTGTTTACTGGGGGGGGGGGGGGGTTCTGGCAAGTTAAGGCTCACCAGAGTCTTACAGCATCATGGGAAATAAGACTTGAGAAAGACCTGATTCAAGTTTGGTAAAAGGAGATAGTCTTTTGCCCAAAAACGAAAGCAATAAAGACACCAGAGGAGCAAATTGAATGTATGATGAAGGAGAATTCTTTCACATTGCAGAATAGGAATAGGAGTTAAGCACTGACCATTGGTACTGTGGCTAGTCTTGGTTGTCACCTTGACTACTAGAATCAGCTAAAATCCAGGCTGCCAGCTATTCCTGGGAGGGATCTGAATAAAGCAATGTATTGTAATCCTCCCCTGGAGAGGTCAAAAAGCCTTCAGGGCTTCAGGGAGGGCATCTTCCACTCTCTTCTCCACATCTTTTCTGTCTTCCTAATCCCATCCCCTCCGTCCAGCCTCCCCTCCCACATTCTCCAGTCTGATCACCTTTCTAAACAGTTTGCTAATTTGTCTTGGCAGCTGAGGCAGCTACAGGAGCCACAGCAGGCAGAGAACACAGGAGCCTCAGGGCAGCTGGGCTCTCAGCAGGGCTGCTGTGGGTGATCATTGGAGTCTTCATCTTCCAGAGACAGTTTCACTGTTCCAAAAGATGGTGATGTCTCTGAGGACTGAGATGCACATCTGGTGGCGACTCTGGAGGCTAAAGCGCGGGTGCCAAGTGGTTCCAAATAGCTGGGTGCAGTTTGCCTCGGCGGGGGTGGGAGGGGGGGGACCGCTAAAGGTTGTGCCTGGCTCTATTCAGCCTCTAGAGGGCAGACTTGAGTCTCCGACCTTGTTCTCTGCATTGTCCTGAGTCTTTCTGTGCTGGTTGTGAAGTGACTGCAGATAAGACCATGTCCAGCAGGGGGCGCAGCATACATAGGTTTTTGTCTCTCTCTCTCTCTCTCTCTCTCTCTCTCTCTCTCTCTCTCTCTCTCTCTCTCTCTCTCTCTCTCTCTCTCTCTCTCTCTCTCTCGGAACACCGTCTTGGCTGGGAAGGAGGTTCTCAAAATACTGTTTTCCTGTGCATTCCTAACTACTCTGGAATTTTTTTGGAAAATGTTTGTTTGCTTTGGAAAACAAACAAATATTAAAGATTTTTTCTTATTTTAAAAGTTTTTTCACAGTGAAGTCAACTTTACTCAGAGGCAAAAAAAAAATTGGGGGCTGTGTCTTTGTCTTAGTTACTGTTCTATTACTAGGAAGAGACACCATGGCCAAGACAACACATATAAAAGACAGCATTTAATTGGGGGCTAATTCAGAAGGTTACCATTACCATCATGGTGGGAAGCAGACAGGCATATTGCTAGAGCAATAGCTGAGAGTGTTACATCCTGATCCACAGGCAGCAGGCAGACAGCAAGCCACTGGCCCTGGTGTGGGCATTTGAACACTCAAAGCCTACTCCCAGTGGCACACTTTCTTCAGCAAGGCCATACTTCCTAATCCCTCTCATACAGTACCACTCCCTGGTGATCAAGTATTCAAATCTATGAGCCTATGCATTGTCATTCAAACCACCTCATGAGTAAAAAGAGAAATCAAGAAAAGACTTTCCAGAACAGATTGAAAATTAATAAACAGCATACCCAAACTTATGGGATACAATGAAGGCAGTTCTAAAGGAGCAGTTCATGGCAGTAAGTGCTTATATACAAAACACAGAGAGATCTCATACTAGTAACTTAAACACACAACTGAAAACTCTAGAACAAAAAGAGAAAATCACATCCCAAAGGAGTAGATGGCAAGAATCGAACTCAGGGCTGAAATAGAAAAGCTAGAAGAAAAGAAACAACATAAAGAATCCATGAAACAAGGCTCGTTGGAAAGTTACAGAAGGACAAATGAATTAGAAGGTGGGGAGAGAATATTCAAATGAAGAAAATTAGAAATGAAAGGGAGATATAACAACAGAGCCAAGGAAACCCACATAAGGACAAACCTTAAAACCTGCTCCCCACCAAATTGGAAAATCCAGAAGAAATTGATAATGTTCTCTGTACATAGCACTTACCAAAGTTAAATCAAGATAAGCAAATTAGATAGACCTGTAACTCCAACTGAAGTAGAAGCAGTCATTAAAATACCCCTCCCCCACAACCCAGGGCCAGATAGTTTTAGCGCAGAGTACCACCAGATTATTTTTTAAAATTAACTTTATTATCTTATTTGTGTGAGTCTTTTGACTGTATGGATATCTGTGCACCACCACTGTGCCTGGTGCTTTCAGAAGCCAGCAGTATATCTATCTCCTGGAGTTGGAGTTAGAGATGGTTGTGGGCCATCATGTGGGTGTTGGGAATTGAGCTTGGTCCTCTGAAAAAGCAGCAATTACTGAACCATTTCTCCAGACTTTTAAAGAAGAGTTAATGCCAATACTCCTGAAATTATTCCACAAAATAGAAACAGAAGGAACACTACCCAATTAATTGTATGAGGCCACAGTTACACTGATACCAAAACCACATAAAAAATTAACAACGAAAGAGAACTACAGACTAATTTTCCCTATAAAAACATACAGGCAAAAATACTCAATAAGATACTTGCAAACGAAATCCAAGAACACATCAAAAAGATCAAGCACCATGATCAGGTGGGCTTCATCCCAGAGATGTAAACATGGTTAAACATACATAAATAGATAAATGTAATCTACCATATGAAACATTAAAACATCTGAAACATTAAAATCTACATTAGATGTAGAAAAGACTTCTGACAAAATCCAACATCACTTCATCATAAAAGACCTGGAGAGATTAGGGATACAAGAAGCATAACTCAACATCATAAAGGCAGTTTAAACTCAGAGCAGTTTAAACTGAGAGCAAATACATCAGGAACAAGACAAGGTTGTCACTCTCTCCATACTTGTTCAATATAGTACTTGAAGCCTTAGCCACATCAATAAAAAGACAACTGAAGGAGATCAAGGGGAAACAAATTGGAAAGAAAGAAGTCAAAGTATCTGTACTTGCAGATGATATGACAGTATATATAAGTGACCCTAAAAATTCTACCAGGAAACTCCTACAGAACATAAACATTTTCAGCAAAGTATCTGAATACAAAACTAACCCATAAACACCAGTAGGCCTCTGATATACAAATGACAAATGGCTTGAGCAAGAAATCAGAGAAACAACACAATAACATCAAATAATATATTTTGGGGTAATTCTAACCAAGCAAGTGAAAGATGTGGACAATAGAAACATCAAGTCATTGAGGAAAGAAATTAAAGAAGATATCAGAACATGGAAAGATGTCCCATGGTCATTAACCAGTAAGATTAACATAGTAAAAATGACCATCTTATCAAAAGCAATCTTCAGATTCATTTCAATACCCATCAAAAGTGTAACACAATTCTTTATAGATATTAAAAGGACAATGTTCAGGTTCATAGGGAAACACAAAAACCACAGCATAGCTAAAACAATCCTGAACAATAAAAGAACTGCTGGAGGTCTCATTATTCCCAATTTCAAGGTGTACTACAAAGGTATAGTAATTAAAACATTATGGTAATGGTATAAAAACAGATAGGTTGATTAATGAAATCAAATTGAAGACATAGACATAAAGCCACATACCTATGGACACCTGATTTTTGATAAGGTGGCCCAAATTTAACACTGGGAAGACAACAGTATCTTTAACAAATGGTGCTGTCAAACTGCAGACTGGATGTCTGCATTCAGAAGAATCTAAATAGACCATATTTCTTACCCTGCACAAAACTCAACCCCAAATGATCAAAGACCTCACAACATAAAACCAGATACACTGATAGAAGAGTGGGGAATACCCTTGAACTCACTGTCACAGGAGAAGACTTTCTTAACAGAACACCACAGGTTCTAAGATCAACAATTAATAAGTGGGACCCAATGAAACGGAGAAGCTTCTGTATGGCAAAAGACTCAGTCATCCAAAGTAGAAGCCCACAGAATGGGAAAAGCTCTTCACCAACTCCACATATGATGGAGGGTTAATATACAAGATATATAAAGAACTCAAGAAACTTGAAATCAGAAAACAAAATAATCCAATTAAAAATGGGGTACAGATCTAAACAGAATTCTCAGTAGATAAAACTCAAATGGCTGAGAAACACTTAAAGAAATGTTCAATATCCTTAGCCATCAGAGAAATGCAAATCAAAACTATGAGATTCCACCTTACACATGTCAGAATGGCTAAGATCAACAAAACAAGTGACAGCTCGTGGAATAAGAGGAAGGCTTATCCATGGCTGGTGGGAGTGCAAACTTGTACAGCCACTATGGAAATCGGGGTGACAGTTCCTCAGGAAGGTGGGAGTTGATCTATCTCAAAATCCAGCTATACTACTCTGGGATATATACCTAAAGGATGCTCCATCCTATCATAAGGGCATCTACACAACCATGTTAATTGCTACTGTATTCATAATAGCCAGAACTTGAAAACAAACCACATGTCCTTCAACAGATGGATGGATAAAGGAAATATGGTACATTTACACAATGAAGTATTACTCAGCTCTTTAAAAATGACATCATGAAATTGGTAGGCAAATGGACGGACTTTAGGAATACATGAGCGAGGTATTCCAGATCCAGAAAGACAAATATGGTATATATTCACTTGTATGTGTATATTAGCTGTGAAGCTAATGATATCCAAGAATCACAGAGGGTAGGTGCACTATAAGGGACTAGAGCGACAGATGCATCTCATTAGGAAAGGGAGATTACTGATAGATGTGTAGAGCTAGAATGGAAGGATCAGGTGGGATGAGAGAGGATAGAAGACTGTGTGAGGGAATACAGGGAAAGGCATCTAAAACGAAGGGGCATTTGAGTGGCAGCCATATAATAGGAAAGACAGAGTCCCAACTGGCCATCTCTTGCCATCAAATGAAGCTTCTGGTACCAGGACTGGGTTACATCTAATTGTGTTGTTGGCCAAAGGGGCCTCATGGGAATCCCCAAACACCCAGCTGGTTGCTAACACTACAGACTGCATTCTAAACTGACAGCAAGACCCCATTGTTGAAGACAACACCTGCACAACTCTCTCTCTCCCTTTCCCTCCCTCTCCCTTCCTCTCCCTCCCTCTCCCTCTCCCCCTCCCCCTTCTGTTATCTCTGTAAAGCATGGAAAATCAGTGTCTGCCTGTGTGCACATAGGATGGAATGTCACCGTGTTTAGGATGGGATACAGGACAGTGCACACTTAAACTGAACGTGGTATATGTTTGTAACTTACTTGTTATCTATAATAATATGCATTCTTTATTATTGTTGTAGAATTTTATGTGATATGCCTTCCAGATATTTTTCCGAATGAAATCCTGTCCACCTGGTCTTGATGTGAAGAAAGGAGCTGCCTGTAACCTTCTCAGGCATCTGGACTGAAAAGGATATCCTTTATAATGATGAGGTTCAGATGCTTGTTAGACACAGCAGGCGCAGGAAGGCAGAAACCACAATGTTCTCATCCATATGTGGAAGGCGCAACTTTCTTTCTATAGAAGATAAGAATCTTATCTTATCGAGTGACATTAGTCACTAGAAGATTGGCAATGAGGAGTCCATCAGAAGTAGGTAGGATGATGATAAGTACCAAACAGAGTTAGAGAAGAGGCTGAAGTTCTAGTGGGTCTTAAAATCACTTATTATTAATGACTACTACTACTGCATGTGTTTCTGATGCTCTTATGTGTATGCGTGTGCCACTATGTGCATGTCAGACAATAAATTTGTGTAGCTGGTTCTCTCCTTTCATCTTTACATGAGTTCAAAGGACCCAACTCAGATGGTCAGGCTTGCTCTGTAAGAGTCTTTCTGGCTGAGCATCTCTCTCTGTCCCAAGCAACAATATTCCACAGTTCATTTTGAGTGCCCCCAGTTTATAAGAAGTTATGATGAATTATGTAATAAAATAAAAGGTAGGCATGGCTCCACAGACCTGCACACTGACATGATCTGGAGGCTGAGAAGGAGGGATTGCAGGTTAAAATGTGTCACACACTGTCTCAAAGGAAAAAATCAAGAGGGCACACCTAATGATTCTATCTTACACCTGTCAGAATGTAATTAAGTTGTCCAACCATTCTTGAAATCAATCTGGTGGTTTCTCAGAAACTTGGAAATAGTTCTACCCGAAGGCCCAGTGCCATTCCTGGGCATATACCCAAAAGATGCCCCACCATACCACAAGGACGAATGCTCCTCTATGTTCGTAGCAGTTTTATTCATAATAGCCAGAAACTGGAAACAAACCTAATGTCTCTCAACTGAAGAATGGATACAGAAAATGTGGTTCATTTACACAATGGAATACCATTCAGCTATTGAAAATGAGGACATCATGAATTTTGCAGGCAAATGGATGGAACTAGAAAATATCATCCTGAGTGAGGTAACCCAGACCCCAAAGACATTCATGGTATGTGCTCACTAATAAGTGGATATTAGTCCAAAAGTACAGAATTCCTAGGGTAAAACACACAGATCATAAGAAGTTTAACAAGAAAGAAGGCCCAAGTGAGGATGCTTCAATCCCACTTAGAAGGGGCAACAAAATTATCACTGGAGTCAGAGGAAGGGAGGAAGGGACCTGGGTGGGAGAGGGGAAGGGGAGAGAAAAAGGGGGACAGGATTAGGTATGGGGGATACAGGAGACAGGAGACAGGCCTAGAAAGCCAGGAGAATGGAAAAATGCTACTGCTGGGGTGGGGTGGGGATGGGGGAACCTTCTAGAAAGTCCCAGAGACCTGGGATGTGAGAGTCACCCAGGACTCAATGTGGTGACCTTAGCTGAAATAAATGCTTTAAAACCATAGACTGCCTCTTTTCATCGGGATCCGCCGTGGGGAGCCATGGAGAAGGACTTTGCTTAAAGAACTGCCACCTAATCTCCTGGACCAGGCCTCTCTGTGCTCCCAGCCATGAAGCCAAGCTGCTGCCGACAAGCCAAGGAGTTTCCCTCTCCCCCCCCCCCCCCCCGCCCCCAGTCCTGGGCTAGATCCAGCCCGTGGTCCCCCACTCCATTCTCAGCTCTTCTACGGCATCCAGCAGCACCTGGGTGCTCAAGAGCCTGAGAACCAGACAACCCCGGCCTCCTTGCAGGCCCAGGGACCCCCAAGCTAGTTCTGGCTGTCCCGGGGACCTTAGACTGTGCTTCCCCACCCCTGGAGCGGTGTCCCACACCCGCCCGGCAGTGGGGTAAATGTGGTGAAAACTCCTGCATCCTGTCTCCCTGAACGGCCTGAGCCCTGTGGTGGAGTGGACCCAAGACCCCATTAACCCTACATAGATAGACATGCCCCCCAGTGGAGGGATAGGGTTACCAACGCACCTTCCAAATTTTTGACCCAGAATCGTTCTTGTCTAAAAAATTTCAGGGACAAAAACTGTGCAGAAACTGAAGGAAAGGTTGTTCAGTGACCGGCCCAACTTGCGATCTATGCCGTGATGGGTACCAATCCCTGCCATTATTACTGACGCCATGTTATGCTTGCAGACAGGAGTCTAGCATGGTTGTCCTCTGAGAGGCCCTACCAGTAGCTGATAGAGACAGATGCAGATGCTTACAGCCAACCAAAGGACTGAGGTCGGGGACCCCTATGGAAGAGTTAGGGAACGACTGAAGGAGCTGAAGCGGATGGCAACAACATAGAAAGACCAACAGTGTCAACTAACCAGACCCCTCGTAGCCAGACCAGTCCCAGAGACTGAGTCACCAACCAAAGACCATACACGGGCTGGTCCAAGACCCCTGGTGCATATGTAGCAGAGGACCGCCTTCTCTGGTCTCCGTGGGAAAGGATGTGCCTAATCTTCTAGAGACGTGATGCCCCAGGGACAGGGGCTGCCTAAGGTGAGGGGAGAGGGAAGGGGACTAGGAGGGAAATAACATTTGTTATGTAAATAAATAAAATAAGTAATTAAAAATATCATCCTGACTGAGGAAACCCAGACCCTAAAGAACATACAAGGTATGCACTTACTTATATGTGGATATTAGCCATGAAATACAGGATACCCACATTACACTCCACAGACCCAAAGAAGCTAAACAAGAAGGGAGGCACAAGTGAAGAAGCTTGAATCTCACTTAGAAGGGGGCATAGTCATAGGAGGAAAATGGAGAGAGGGAGCTGCGTGGGAGACGGGATGGGGAGGGGAATGGAGATGGTCAAGATCAGATGTGAGGAGAGACAAGAGAGAGGGCCAGAGGGCCAGGAGAAAGAATGGAAATTGGCAGCTGGTGAGGGTAGGGGGTGTGGAGGGATCTCTAGGACTTGCCAGAGTCCTAGGATGGGGGAGCCTCCCGAGAGTCTATGGGGGTAACTTTAGTTGAGACTCCTAGCAGTGGGGATATGAAACCTGAAGTGGTCACTTCCTGTAGCCAGGCAGGACCCCTGGTGGAGGGATAAGGACACTGATCTACCCACAAAACTTTCAACCCAAAATTTGCCCTGTCTACAAGAAATGTGGGGACAAAAGATGGGGCAGAGACTGAGGGAAAGGCCAAACAATAACAGGCCCAACTTGAGACCCATCCCATTGGCAAGCACTAATCCCTGACACTATTAATGATACTCTGTTGTGCTTGCAGACAGGAGTCTAGCATAACTGTCCTCTGAGAGGCTCCACCCAGCAGCTGACTCAGACAGATGCAGACACCCACAGCCAAACACTGGATGGAGGTCAGAGACTCTTATGGAAGAGGTAGAGGAAGGACTGAAGGCCCTGAAGGGGCTAGGAACTCCACAGGAAGAGCAATAGAGTCAACTAACCTGGACCTTTGGTAGTTCTTAGAAACTGAACTACCAACCAAAGAACATACATGGACTGGACCTAGGCCTCCACGCTCATATGTGGCAGATGTGCAGCTTGGTCTTTATGTTGGTCCTAAATAACTGGAGCAGGAGCTGTCCCTAAATCTGCTGCCTGTCTGTGGAATCTGTTCCACAACAGAGTGCCTTGTCTGGCCTCAGTGGGAGAGCATGTACCTTCCTCTGCAGAGACTTGATGTGTCAGGGTGGGGGGATAGAGAGAGGGGCTCCACCCTTTCAGAGGAGAAGGGGAGGGGATTGGGAGGAAGGACTATGTGAGGGGGAGTACCGGGAGGACAGGGGGCAGAATCTGGATGTAAAGTGAATAAATAAATTAACGGAAAAATATAGTTAGGTTTTCTGCTGACTTAATAAAGTTGCAACATAGGCTCTCAGATCCACGATCTCACTAGGCCTGGAAGTTGGCTTCCTTTCCTCTATCAGAGAGTATCACATGATTTCTTAAAAAAATATTCATTTATTTTATGTACATGACTGTTCTGTCTTCAGACACACCAGAAGAGGGCATCAGATCCCATTACAGATGGTTGTGAGCCACCATGTGGGTGGTGGGACTTGAACTCAGGACCTCTGGAAGAGCAGTCAGTGCTCTTCACCACTGAGCCATCTCTCCAGCCCTTTCACCTGATTTTTGAAAAATTATTATTTCTTACTATCTACTGAGTTTGACTTTGGTTTGTTAGTGTTTTTCCAAATTCTTGTGTTTTTTGAGTCATTTGTTTGCACTCTTTTCTTTTTTAAATGTAGGCACTTAGGGCTATAAACTTCCTTCTTAAAAATGCTTTTACTATTTCCCAAGGTTTGTGCTTCCATTTTATTTAGTTCCAGGAATACTTAAATTTCTTCTTTGACCCATTCATCATTCAGTAATGAATTGTTAATCTCCATGAGTGTATATACTTAGTTGAGTTTATTGCATAACAGCTGGACAGGATATATGGAATTATTTCAATTTTTCTGTATTTACTAAGGCTTGTGTTGCAGCATGTGCTCCACTGTGGAGAAGGTCAATTGTGCTGTTGAGTAGAATGTATATTTGTATATTCTTGGCATTTGGGTGGAATATTCTGTAGCTATCTCTTAGGTCCATTTGATACAAGAGGTCATTTAATTCTGAAGTTTTTGGTCCAAATGTCCCATCTATAGAAGAAACTGGAGTGCTGAAATTGCCTCCTATTATTAAGTTTGTGTTAATCTGGAGCTTTAATTCCATTAATATGCTTTTATGAAATTCGGTGCACCAGAGTTTTGTGCATATTTGCTTAGAATGATAGTATTTTATTAATTGATTGCTTTCTTGACTAAAATGAAGTAGCTTTGTTTACAGTTATTGCTTCAAGCACTATATGGAAAAGGAGTGGGGACAGTGGACAACCCTGACTTGTTTATGTTTTTAGAGGGATTTCTTTGCATTCTTCTCCTTTTAGGTTAATGCTGGCTGTGGGGGGAGCCATTCCTTCGTAATATGACTTAAAATTAATTTTTATAAATGATTAAGAAGAAAACATAAGGAGAATATGCAGTGAAGGTCTTAATGCTGGTTCCAAGGTCCATGGACCATTACCTTGCCAGAAGAAAAGTCTCAGTCATTCTGAGCAGGGCATTATTGACAGAGCAGTCCTCAGAATGCAAAGTCTGGAGGGCATTAAAGGGGCCAATGGAGGCACATACTATTTGAGTAGAGAAGCTTTCCTAACAGAAGCACTTGGGAACCCTTTAAAGAGTACCATAAACTCTAATCACATGCAGACTGTTTTGCTGCTATTCATAAGAATATTAATAGAAAACAAGCTCTTGGGTCTTTGGAAAAAGAGCACATATAGAAATAGTTTCAACTCTAATGTTTTCCTTTAATAAATAATTTAAATGTTATGAGTTTATTGTAAAGAGATCCCAGGTTAGAATACCTAAGGAAGACAGAAGAGAAAGATTTGAAGTGGTTAGTCATTTATTTTTAGATAAAAAACTGTACAATAGAGGGTAATCTAGATATAAGGGAAAGCCCAGGTATCCATAGAAATGCACATTTCAACAGGTAAACAGATCCAGGAGTAGCCAATGCCAGGGAGATGGATGATGATATTTTAAGTGGGGACAGTTAGTACATCCTGCTGTGATGTACTTCCTTCCTGGAACCCTGGGATCCAACATTCCGCTCTTACCTCACTTGCCCCGCCCACTTCACTGAGGAGTTAGAGGGATTAACTGCTCTTGTTGCTGGGTCTCTAGGGACAGCTGAATCAAGGTACTTAATTGGGTCTTTTCTTAGAGAAACACCCCTTTGACCCTTCCTGTCTGAGGTAGGGTCTTTCTTGGGGCTTGGGGATGTCCAAAAAACTAAATCTGAACTGATAGAAAAGTTAGCCTGTAAAGACCAACTTGTGCCTTTCTTGGGTCTCCAGCTTTCCTCAACCCCTAGAACTGTTCGTTGAGCGAAACCGTTACTGGGTAATTAGTTACTTAAGGATCCTAGAAACCATAGAAACTCTGAGCATCTTATGTATGGTAGATCAGTGTGCCACTATGTCTGAGAAGTAGGATGGCTCTTAGCTTAACAGACTTTGAAACTACCTATATGCCTTGAGATTTCCTCCAGCCTCAGTGACACCAAATAATCTCTGTCAGAGGGGCTCCCTCCAACCTCCTCTTGGATGAAGACACAATCTTTATGATCCCAGAGACACCTAAATGTCCATTCACTAAAACTTTTCTGAGGACTTCAGTTTGAGGACCCTTGATTAGTGTATCTTGAGATGTGCCAAATTCTTTGACTTTGTGTGACAGTTGGTCCTGTAAATGACCAAAAAAAAAAAAAGATTCTAGGTCTTTTATCTCTGCAGGAATGTCTAAATTAGCCTAGTAATAGCCAATCAATTCATATTACTTAACATGTCCATCCCTTTTCAGCACAGCACAGCCTTATAGCCATTTCTTAGATCCCTGGAAACCATCAGTTGGGGAGACTATTAAACCTGTGTCAATCCTCTCACCAAATTTACATTGGACACACCACAAAATACCTACACACGATGTAGGGCACTGTACTACAAAACGGTAATCTAAATTCCTTAAGAGGCAGGTACAGGAGAAGTATTTGGGCCCAGGGTTTCTCTGTTACCTTAGCAACCAGTCATATTCTGTCTTCAGGGGAAAAATTTTAAGAGTAGGTAATGATGTAGACACATGTATTTACATTTCAGCAGGTGCCCAGAAATGTCTTTTATTAAAATGTTTATTGCGTCTGTTATTTTTAAATCTACTTAGTTACTTATTTCCTTACTTTAAACCCCCAATTGCAGCCCCTCCCTCCTCTCCTCCAAGTCCTTCCCCCTCCCTTCTCCCCTCATCCACTCCTCCCCTGTTCCTCTTCAGAAAAGGGCAGGCCTCCCAAGGACATCAACCAGCCTTGGCATATCAAGTTGCAGTAGGACTAGGCACATCCTCTACTGAGGCTAGTGGTAACCAAGGAGGAAAGGGTCCCAAAGGCAGGCAACAGAATCAGAGACAGCCTCTGCTTCTGCTGTTAGGAGTCCCACATGAAGACCAAGCTCAACTGTTAAATATGTGTAGAGGGCCTAACTCAGTCCCATGCATGCTCCCTGGTTGGCAGTTCAGTCTCTATGAGCCCTTATGGGCCAAAGTTATTTGATTCTTAAGTTTTCTTCTAGTGTCCTTCATCCCTCTGGCTCTTACAGCTCCCCTTGTGTAGGATCCCCCATCACTGCCTAATATTTGGCTGTGGCTTTCTGCATCTGTTTCCATCAGTTGTTGGGTGAAGCCTCTCTGTGTCTATTACTTTTTAATAAAATAAAAGGTTAAAGCATTTATTTACTAATAAGGAGAAAATTCTGGAAATGTTAAGGAACCACCCAGAGCTAGAAGAGACTACAGGAAAGGAGCATGGAAGGTGAAATTAAAAAAAAGTATGATGCTTCAAGATACACCTGTGTGCTTATCAAATATGGTTAATTCATATTTCTCTGTCCTTACATATTCATTTCCATATGAGTGAAGCTTTATGACCTTTCTTACTATTTTTTTCTGGTACAACTAGGGAATTAATGCAAGGACCTCTCACATGGAAGGTACAAATCCTAGTACTAAGCTACAACTTAAACCCCCGATTGAAACTTTGAGACAGGATTTAATTATATATTACCCAGCCTGGCCTAGATCTCACTTTGTAGTTGACTCAGGCAGGCATTGAACATATGACCCTTTTACCTCAGCCTCCCAACTGCCCTGTGTTGCAGGCATAAGGGAGCTCTGGCTTGTCTTCCTCCCTTACAAACTCACCATATGTAGCTACAAAGTAGTCACTAAAGGGTACTGTAAAACACTAGCAGCTATTCTTCCTCTCTGCCTGTATTTGGTGCTTGGTGTACCTTCTTCTTCTGAACTTCTCACCACCCATTTTCCAGTGACAACTCTTGCATTCTTATCTTCTATGAAATCAGTTTTCACTTTCCTTGCATGAGTGAGAACATGTGCTTTCCCAATTCATTAGCTTTCTCTTTTCTCTTAATCTCAATGAACACTCCAGGGCAACTAATCAGGACAGAAGCTTGACCCACTCATGCATGATACCTTCATACATGTTCATAGAATCTAACTATGAACCACTAACTTTCTTAACCACTAACTTTCTCTTAATCAAGGATAGATGATCTCGGGGTGAAAAGGAGTACAAGAAAATTTCAGGTCCTGACTGTTACTGTCTATCTGCAACTCCTTCCTTCACAGGACATTTTGGTTGAGCCTGAAGAAGAAAAGATGGTGTCTTTTCAAAATCACAATGATTCCATTGACATGAAAATGGAGAGTTCCTGTGCAAAGTTCTCCGTGGAAGTGTTTGATGAACCAAAGAATATATGCAAGGTGAGGTGGTCAGGTAGTGGGTGGACAAAAGCAGCTGAGTGACCAAGGGCCATTGTAGAATGACTTATCAGAAGGTGGAAATCAGAGGCACTTGGGACAAGGACTACAGTCTCCACTGGACCTCCATAAGTCTCAAGATTTCTCTCCATGCACAAATGTTCCATATGTCCTTCTATAGCATCCCCGAAGACTTCAGATTAGTGACCTAGTATTAAATTCATTTGGTGACACTCAATCCCTTGTAAGTGGGGGAAGAGAACTAGAGCTGGGGCTATTACTCACATCTCTCACTCAACCCTCACATTTCCCAGGATTGATTATCCTGATTCTCTAGGTGGACCACTAAAGTCCTCCAACACAGAGGGCATTTTGGGATGAGTGGCACACACATCCAGCAGAATAGTTGCCAGAATTTACATTTCCTTTTTTTTCTAGTCTTTCCAGGATATTTCTACATACTTTTCTGATGAAGAGTGGGGAAAGCTGACCAAATGGCAGAAAAGTGCCTATGTGTATATGAAGAGAAACTACATCAGAATGACCGGCTTAGGTAATAGGAAATCTGGGTTCAGACCAGCCTGGAGGTTTCCAGTTTGTTTGCTATGCCACATCTTCTTCTCAACATGTAGCAGGGCCCTCTCCCACATGATACCTTTCTTTACTGAGAAATGTCAAGGTGTTTATTGAGCATGCTGCTCTTTTCCATCTTGTGCAGGGCTGACAGCATGATCATAGGCAATAGGACTCAGGCCTCTTGTGGGCCTTAAGATCTGTGCTATACCTCAGATCCTAGCAGCATTTCTCCTCTTTGTGTTGCCTGATAAAGAACAAGCACTTTGCTTCCTCTTAGGGGTCACCGTGAACCAACCAGTTTTCATGCGTTGCAAGGAGCAGGCCAAACAATCCGTGGTCAAATGTATTAAAGTTCATGACAGTGAAGGTGAGTGATCAGGGAGGGGCTGTGAAAGAGCATCTTCTCAGTCAAGATGTCTGGTAGGGTCAAAGGCAGCTCTTTTCTTCCTCAGATCAGGGTTGTGTGCAAGAGTTCATTCTGAGGATTACCTAGATGATCCTCTCATATAAAGTTCTAAAACATTATTGTGTCCATTGTTCTGGATAATAAGTAAATGGCCAAAGTGTAACACCTTCAAAGACAGTCAGAATGTCCTGTGTCCTACCGGCTTGTGACTCCCCAGGAAAGTAGGCCAGGTTGTACAAACTCCCACAAGCACTTTACTTGATCTAAACTCTGGGTCTGAAATTTATGCACCGTATTTGAGAATAAAGGAAAATCATTACACTAGGTAGCCCCCAAAAGCACTGAGCTCAATAACTTATCCTTCCTCACACAGGTAACACCTGACTATTCAAATCATTTCATGTGTTAAGTACATATTTTCACTATTCCACATTGGAAAGTTTAGATGGTTCAACATTTTCCTGAAATCAATTTACTATTAAGAAGTAGAAGAACTGTAGTGGGAGAGGAGGAGGCAGTGATGAGGCTTGGTTGACACTTCCTAAGCAGTCAGAAGGAGACTTCTAAAAGGTGAAAGAGAGCCAGGCTCCAGCAGCTCCTCCTCTGTGAGTCAGTGGGCTCACTCTCCACTCTAGCCTTGCCAAAATCAGGAGGATTCCAAGCCTTTGGACTATTTACTAACAAACAAAACCTTCTGATTTGTCACTGTCTGTAGATGAATGCTCTGATGGAACTTTTGGTGTGACACAGAGAAAACGAATTAAGGCAAGTATCACCTCTTTCTGTCGGAGTGCACCCTGTTTGTCCCTCATTCATGTCCACATTGTGGAGGATGGTTTTCTTTTTGGTGGAGGATAAGTGCATAAATATATATTTGATATTTAAAGTGTAAATTTTAATGTGAAACTTCACATGCTGTTTCAAATGCCAATTCTAACTATAGGGAAGGTCATTGAATCTTTGGGTCTGGTTAATTTTGGTGTGTGATGTTTTTATTTATTTGCCAGGTCCTGTCCTAAATATTATCCAGCAAATTAGAACACCCTAAATCAAGGAGCAGAAATACCCCCTGTAGATGATTATTATTATTATTATTATTATTATTTGCCAGAATGCCTTATCTCTGATTCTCTTTTATAGCTGACATCAGTGACAATAAGGATTCATAACATCAAAGGAAAACTTGCCTCTGGAGAGAATGGTTCCAACTTGGCAGGTTGGCTGCAATCTAATTCCTAGTCCTTAACATAATTTATTGTTTTTCAATGCGGTATTTATTTACTTTTTTGAGAATTTGATATAATGTATTTTAATAGAATTCACACACACCCCACCCTTTCATCTGATGAATATAAAACATCTTTCTCAGCTGTTTTTCTCCCAACATCCATACCTTCTTTTTATAAAAAAACCTCCCAAGCCCAATTTGTGCTATCTACACACTGTGGGATGTAGAGCCATCCACTTGAGTATGGTTGACCTACTAGGGGCCATATTCTTAAAGAAAACTGACTGTCCCTCCCACAAGCCATCCACTGTTAAGACCTACTCACAGAGGCTTAGGGCACATGAGTTCCTACTCACTCCATGCTAGAGTGCTGGCAGGTTTGATCTTGTGCAGGTCTCATGGGACAAAGACGCCTACTATGTGTTCATGAGTTTAAAACAACCGTGTCATCTCCCTCCACTACATTGCTCTGGTCCGAATGTCTTGCGCCTCTTAAGATCTCTCGATCCCCTCTTCTGTGATGGAACTTGAGCTTGGGAGGAAGGTGTGTGACATGTATGCTTGATGTTTAGCTGGGCAATCCATACACTTACTTTGTGCAGTCTAACCAGATGGGAGTTTCTGCATCAGCCATCACTCACTGTACAAAACAACTTCTCTGATGCTGTCTGAGAACTTGCTTACCTATGGGTAGAGACATGAATTTAGAAGACAGTTTGTACTATGTTCATTTAGCAAAACCATAGTAATGGGTTTTCCCAGGGGGCCTGTGCAAGCACAGGCTCTTAGTTGGACTTACAGTACCCACCCTGCATTTCTTCAACCAGAGAATTTTAATAACTAGAGTACTGATAACGAGGATTGCCGCAACTGCGCTAAATTATTGGCCAAAGAGCAGGTCCACTAGCTCTCTAATCTGTAGCCTAAACCACTGAAATATAGTCGTGTCTTCCTTCGTTTCTGAAGTCCAGGTCACACTCCTGTCAGTATTCCCTCCTAGAGTCTGCACATTCTTTCATCCTGACACTTTCCACGTAGGGATCGCCAGCTAGCTTCTGCTCTGTGAAGGGCCTATGCACTCATCTCACTAGAAATGACAGGGCTTTCACGGTGGACCCCTTCCACTGTGATCACCTTCAGGATCTATCTATACCTGAGAACTGTCTGCCCCACAGCCCCAAGCTAGAGGAACCCTCAGAGGCACCTAACTCTTTATGGAATGGGGGTTTCCACAGTTGCAGGGTCCAGTCTAGTGTAGAGAGAGTTCTGGGAGCTGAGATTAGTGGCCAATGAGGACACAGCTAAGGACTGAATGCGTGAAGGGATCCTGACAACAAGTATGTAGATGCTCACTATTATCTGACACTCCAGTCTGGAGGATCTCACACAGTGCTTCCTCCACAGGCATATCCACATACATGATCCACACATACACAGAAATAAAAATGTAAATAGACAATAAAAGGCAATAAATTCTGTTTCTGAGCTCAGAAACAACGTTCTTTTAGTTGTACGTACACTTCCTCATGCATGGCCCAGGAAGCTGAATGAATGAATGACAGCTCAGGATCAATGACCATCAGCTCCTCTTGTTGCAAGCAGGCTTGGTACCTGTGCCACCTTGCCCAATTCCACTTGAAGTGTTCTCACCAGCATCTTGTGTGATACCACCTCTGACACCAGGTTCTTTGATCCCTAGATCACTATCTCCTTTCTTTCTCCTTTTTTTCCTCTCCGTGCCCCGCTGCGTCCATCCACACACACCATCATGGTGCACGCAGTACTGTCTCCTCACGCTTTACCTCCTGTCCACATATGCGCCACCAGCTTGTGTGTGCAGCCCTGTATTTCATAGAATACTGCCTTTCCCAGAGCCCGTGGGTTCCTCCAGTGCTTTTCTTCGCCTAATCTGCTTTGTTCCACACTCTTAATTATGTCTCTTCTGCTTGCACAAATGACAGTCTATTAAGAATATAAAGGGCAAACATTGTAGCCCAGGAAACTCGGTTTACTCAGGGCATTCCTGTCCCTTTAAACACCCGTGTTCTTTTTAATTTACTTACAAAAAGTGAAATACTCTGTCAATTGTGATTAATACGTTATGAAAATCCTTTAAAACGCCTGCAAAAGATCAAGCAAGCCCTTCAACAGTCTGTATGGAAGGAGGGGCTCCCCAGGTTCTGCCCCTCTCAGAGTATATGAAGGCACTTGCCAGTTGCCAAGGGAAAAGGCCAATGAGGCCCAATGCACATATAACTAAGCCTAATTAAACGCACTGGGTCTCACCAATACCAACCAAGAGCAAATAAAAGGGAATCTAGGGGGTAGAGAGGAAGGGCATCAGTGTGACTCAAGACAGTAATTAGGTGGACACATGATCAAAATACATTATATGTGCATATAAAATGTCATAATGAAATGGAACAACATATACTAATATAACCTTTAGAAAAATACACGAGAAGACACTTAGCCTCTAAGACAACACAGAAATGTTACTGACAACCCAAACAAGTGCTTCAGTGTTTTAAAACCGCTGAAGAAGGCCACACGTGGAATAAATAACCCCCAATGTGTTCTGGGAGCACTAGGCTCAGAGACACCAGCATACCCAAGAGAAAGCACATGCTTTGGGGACGGACAATATGATGGCGTTGGATGAGAACAAACTATGGGGGAAACAATACTCTGGTTTTCCTGGCGTGGTCTAGGTGTTAGGCATAGGCCCTGAAAATTCCAGGCCTTTCTGGGTGAGGCGCTTACCCAGCACCAGTTCAGATGTTAGAATTGATCTCCATAATATCATAATTTGAGTTGTCCTTCTTCTGAAAGCCATGTGACACTGGACAAGTCTTCTACATGCTCTGCAGCTAACGCTGAAACCCATACAATATAAGTGACTGGCCACTGGTTCCTCTTCCTAATGGAGGATAAAATAGGAACTCTGTATCAGGGGATGGGGAGGGGCACCAGACAGTACACTGGACAGTATAACCCGAACTGGCCTTTGGTCTGTACTGCTGTATGGCTGACATCTCAGTCTTTGTGAGCCAGCAGATGTAAAGGCCCATGGGCTCATGGGAGGGACAAGCCTTGTTCTTTTCTGATGAGAAAAGGCCCTAAATGACCTAGCTCTCATGCACTAACCTCTCCACATTTCAGGAGCTGGTGGCATTCAGGTAAATGCTTGGAGCCACCGACTGCGAGAGAGGAAGAATCGAGTGATATACGAAGAGATTAGCGATCCTGAAGAAGAAGAAGAAGATGAGGACTGAATCTGTAAGTGGTCCTCTACACATCTCGCAAAGCCCAGAGCACACACATTTCCTATATTGGACCCTACCAATCATCCATTTCTAGTCCTTTGGGGTGCAACACTGAACCGAAAGTAATATGCCATGCTTCCTTTACTCCAGTGCTGGGTAGTTTGGAGACCTTCCCTAGACAGGATGCTATGGGCTTCTAAATCCCAGGTTAGCACTCAAAGTATAGGCCATGCCTTCCTCTGGCTCAAGATTTCAAAGCCAAGGTGAGGCAGCCCCTGTGCTGTAGCAGAGGGTTTGCTTGTGGAGCGGAGGCTCTGAAGCTGGGTGGAGGCTGGGAAGGACAGGAGGAGACAGTGCTGAGTTGGTGGTGGTAACTCACTAGCATTTCTCTTCCTTCTCTTTCTTGTCTCAACCACAGAGAATCGAAATAACCCCATGGTGGAAGAAGGATGTAGTGGAAATTCAAGATCACAGCCACAGCTTTGAAAGACTAAATATCAGCGCTACATATACATACATGTTTATTTATTTATTTATAAAAGTTTACTAGAGTTCTGAGTTAAGCATGTGTCAAGTGTTTGTTCTCTTAGCAATTTTGTAGGATGTGTCAAACACTGTGTTAGGAATCTTTTTATTTCATGCCAAATATTTCCTATTATTATTTTCTCTGTGCTGAGCCCCACTAGGATTGCTCTTTCTGTGTCAGGCACTCTTGAAGCATAGATCTTGCTGTATGGCAAGCATCTGGTTAGCACTGGGGATAGTACATGCTAAGCCCTCTGTTAGTATTATCTTACTGTGTGACAGCCACTCTGGCAGAATAGCAATGTTTCAAGCAGGCTAGATGGCCCAGTGATAAAGGATCCTGCTGTCAGACTTGAGTTCAATCTTAAAGACCTACATGGTGGACTGGCTTCCTGACAGTGTCCTCTGATATTCACAACTGAATGCATGTGCGCACGCACACACACACACACACACACACACACACACACACACTTTGTGCATGCATACGTGCACAAAGTAACTCAAAAACAATTGGAAATATAATAAGTCTATCAATATTCCATTCAGCAAGGCATATACCTAATGCATATTGCTGTTTGTCTGCCCTGTACTTGCCTGAGGCATCATGTGTCAGACATCCCTACACTGAAGTACACTACCCTCCCCTTGCCTAGGATTGCCAAGCAGCCATCTATTTGTTTCTGTTACCATGTTTCTCTGTCTTGCACACATATATACAAGTCATCACTAGGGTCACCTGTTACCTAACATGCTACACTAGAAATGTGTCTAGTTACAACTATCTCATTTCATTTTTGGCTAGTATACACTTCCTTCCCTGTCTGCACACAGGTGACAAATCCAAATTCTGTGATGTGAGAGAATCTGGCTTTGCTTGACAACACATGAGACCTTCATCTACCAAAGAGCCCAAGGCTCAGTGTAGATAGATGCTCACTTCTATGAAGATCAAAAGTTATCTTTTTACCCTCTAATTTTAGCTTTTTGGGAGTAAGTTGTAATGTCCAATTCTAGGAATTGAACCCAGGTCCTCCTACATGTGAGGCAAGGGCTCCACCACTGAGCTGCACTGGACTAGTAGTTACTGCTTCATTGCTGACAAAATACCGAAAGAAATAAATACTCTGGGCTTACAGTTTCAGTGGGTTCAGTTGATGGATGCTTTTTCCAGACATGCAGAACACAGGAGAGGCTATTCTTCCATTCATCTTGGATTAGGGTGTCCGACAAGGAATACAGGAGGGACCCAAGGCAAGAAACAGACTCAAGTACATGGTTCTAATAATGAGCTAATTCCTCGAAAATTCTTGCCTCCCACTTAACTACCAATACCACGTGACATCTCCAACAGATTCACTTGGTGATTACACGAGAGATCCCACAATATAAGAAGTTCAGAGATGTCCTCACACATGGGGAAGAAGTGGAACTTTAACTACTATGTCCTAGACTTTCCTGAAATACTCAGACAGAATATTAAAATTAACATACACACTCAGTTGTTTGTGTCATTTTCAGATGAGGTTTCACTAAGTCACCCAGGCTGGCATCAAATTTGCAATTGTCCTCTGTCAACTTCCAAGTAGTCAGGATCATGGCCTGTCTTGGGCTATAATAAATATCTTCCTCTTTTGGTTTTGTTCCCTGAGACATGTTCCAATTATGTATCCCAGGCTATACTGGAACTCACTTTATAGCCCAATTGTGGTAATTGTGCCCCAGCCTCTGGAGTACTGGGCTTTCAAGAGTAGACTACCGTACATGGTGTGATTGAATACATGTCTCAGTGATTTTAACATTAACGTAGGTCCCTAGAACAGAATTTAGGGAGCAACACAGGGACAAGTTAAGGAAGACAGTAGTCATCACAGTGAAAGTGTTGTGAGCAGTACTCACTAAAACTCACAATAAAGAATACTCTTTGGGGCTGGAGAGGTGGCTTAGCAGTTAAGAGCACTGACTGCTCTTCCAGAGGTCCTGAGTTCGATTCCCAGCAATCACATGGTGACTCACAACCATCTGTAATGGGATCCGATGCCCTCTTCTGGTGTATCTGAAGACAGCGACAGTGTGCTCATATACATTGAAAAAAATAAATTTTTTAAAAGAATACTTCTTAGCCTGGGATATGGCTCAATAGTAAAGACTGACTTACATATACAACAGGCTTAGGGGACAAGGTATCATTCTAGAAAAATACACTGACAGACATTTAGGATTTTATATGAACACGAATAGATGATGAAGTAGGTACCTAGAGCCTAAGGGAGGTCTAACAAGTGTGGTACTAGAGCCAAGTCCAAGGTCAGATCCGAATGGCAGCAAAGGCAGAATTAAGACTTCTATCTGAAGGACACAGGTAATACAAACGAGGCCTAGGGTTATGGGCCTCTGCAGACAAGGGACACATAACCTGTGTTGGTATGATAAAGGCTGCAGTCAGGTCTAGACTTCTTATTAATGTTCCATGGCTGATGCTATGAGGTGAGCTGTGTCATATGCCCATTTCACATACTATTCGTACATAGGAGCCATAATGCCCCATGTAACGCTTCTGGGGATGATGGAGGTAATGTGGTTTCCTATGGATATGGCTCTGATGAACAGAACTGTAGAGAGGGAAGAGAAAAAAGGTCTCTGCTTCAGCACTATGTGAGGATGCAGAGAGGGGTCAGAGGTGCTGATAAATGGATGTGTTCAACAAACCAAACCAAATGCAGAAAGAGGTGGCTCAGGGTTAACATTAAATGAGTAATCATGTTTAAATTTGTGTTCTTGTGTAATTTTGTGTTGGGGGAACATGAAACTAGAATAGGTATCATAAGATGGAAGGTGGAGTCCTTAAAGAGGTACAAAGAGTATCTCTTTATCTAGGGGCCAGGAAAGTAGTAACAGGGGCAATCAGGGAGAAAGAAGGGGACTAGCAAGATGAGGATAGGGCGTGGGACAAGGTGACTGGGACTTGGACTAATTGAAAGCCAAGAATATGGGAATACATCATCATGAAACGCATTACTTTGCATGCTACCTTAAAACACCAAGGAAATAGAGTCCTGAGGATGAAATGCAAAGATAAAATAGTCTACTCCTGAAGCAGAATTAGTGGTCCTCTGCCCGAGGAAAAAATCTTATATTTAAGGGAAACTGGGATCCATGAATGGAAGTTGGGACCTGGCTATTCTTGTCACTCTCTAGAACTGCCCTTACCGTATCATCTGTTGCACTAACACTCCCTGAATGGCCATCAGAACAATCACACATGTCAAGTACTGAAGATCGCTCCCAAAGCAAGTGCCAATAATGGCAGACTAATGCTTTCCAGCTGCAGTAGCATGCCCAGAGGTCTCTGGGATGGACTTTGTGTTCTAGGGTGCTGAAAATATGTCCTGAACCATTTTGTATTTCAGTCATGCAGAATGGAAGAATACCACCCATAACTCAACTCATTCATGGATATTCAAGTGTTCGTCATATGTACCAATAGGAATTAAAATGTATATGATTTGTTCTGAACATATTAGGAATCCCCAAATAGTAACTATTTGTGAAAATATCAAATACACAATGAATACAACTTAAATAATCCAAGTGCCAACTGAGACATTTGGAAGTTCTGTATCCAAGTTATTCAGAATTCAAGCTGTGCTTGCACCTGAATTTTCCTTCCTGGAGGGTACTCAGTAGGTACACATCCACCCGGAAAAGATACTGAATCTGGGTGTGGATGCCAGCCTCAAAGGGCACTGTGCTTGCTGGACTGGCTGGCATGCAGTAACTACGCTTTTCCTCTCCTTGTACCAACAGTTTCTTCAGTACTTGGAGCCATAAGCTGAAGTGATAGCTTAGCACTGGGGCTTGACACTCTGGCCCAACTGATGTGTTATAGGCTTAGTGAATTTGGACCTTACAAGAGCAGTTCTGTCCCACAGAAACTCTCTTATTAGAGTGGAGAATCTGGTTCCAAGTCATCATTTTTACCCAGCCCGATGAGCAAAATAGCTTAAGAAGAACCCTGTAGTCTGACCATGACAAGTTTAGTGTCTCTTGGAATGAGGGAGATCAGACATAATGAATAGAGTGGAAATATTTCAAGAAACAAAGGAATCAACAGAACTATTACAGGGTATGTTAAAAGATGAAATGTATATGTTCCCTGCTCTGCTACATCATCCCACATAGTTCAGCTTGCATAAATCTATATATTAGTGGAGTACATACGTGGATGTACCTACTTCCAAGGCAGAATTTCTGAAGCTCTGGGTTATAGGTGGTGTGGCCTGGATAATTCTTTTAGTGAGAAGCTATTTGTGCATTTTAGCATCGTCCCTGAGACTTAGCAGGTTTAGCAGTGTCCATTAGTTACAGCAAATATATAGCATCCCAATTGTGGCAAGAAGGGTCAAATGTCAAGAGGAGATGGTGGTAGCAGTAAACATTATGACTGGGATCAAGACTGTTAATTCACTGATAATGATAACAAACAACCAGGAAAAGGTCCCCCGGACTGATTTCCGTGTTATCTTTTGCGATTTTAGCACACTATAGCAACAAATTTGGGTATAAGGCCAAATTTTCTTCTAATTACTCATTTTTATGCCCACAAGTTAGTGCTGCTATTGGATTTGGCCAGAGAAGGGTCTGATAGCAGTTACTGCAGAGATCCTTAACTGGCCAAAGTGTTGAGAATATGTGATTGTGGAATTCACAGCCTAAAATGAGGCATGCATATCATTTCCTCCATGGGCCAGGCAACTCCATGGAAGAAAGTAAAGAATGAATATGAGAGGTAGAAGAGAGGGTGGAGTGGTGTGGACTCTAGGACACGACATAGCCTTTGCATGCCTGAAGTCTCAGCAGCTATTATTACCTGCAGAAGATTGGGCCTTCATATTCTGTCACGGAGATGGTAGTATGCTTATGAGCCTTTCTCCCGTTCCTAAGGATTGGTGGAAAGTTAACAGTTGCTAGGGAGAGGGGCTTATGAACTCCCACTCCTCCCTAAGAAGGATCTCTAGGTAATGAATGCTTTCAGAGGGTGAGGGAAATTTACTTCTGTGGTGTAGCCACTTCTAAGGTACCCATGATTCTTGTTTTAATCCCTTAGCAATGACCCTACAGGAAACAAATGAAAACCACATGTTGACCAAAACATCCTGAAGATAGAAGAGACACTACCTGGATGTGATGGATTGTAGTATATGCTCTGCACAGGGAGTGGCACTATTAGGAGGTGTGGCCTTGTTGGAGTAGGTGTGTCACTGTAGGGGTGAGCTTTAAGACCCTCATTCTAGCTGCCTGGAAGTGAGTATTCTGCTAGCAGCCTTCAGATAAAGATGTAGAACTCTCAGCTCCTCCTGTACCATGCTTGCCTGGACACTGCCATGTTCCCACCTTGATGATAACGGATTGAACCTCTGAACCTATAAGCCAGCCCCAATGAAATGTTGTCTTTTATAAGAGTTGCCTTGGTCATGGTGTCTCTTCACAGCAGTAAAACCCTAAGGCAGTGGGGTTGAGTAGGTTCTACCTGAGTATTGGGATCAGGGGTAGTGGGAGGGAGCAAAAACAGGGTACTTGGTAGTGATGATGATGAAAATACATGGGCAGGTGAGGATCTGTTAAATAATCCCTCCACACATGCTCCTCTACGTAACCTTAATTAAAGTTATGGGTTGACAAAAACAACACAAAAATAAACAAACAAAAAGCCCCAAACCCGTGAAAACAGAAAGAAGACTAGTTGAGAAACTCACTGGGATCAGGAGGAGTGGGAGGGGATACAACACAGTGATGGGACATAGTCGTGATTAAAACATATGTGCATGTATATATGTCACAACAAAATATATTAAAACAGCAGCAACATACCTCCTTCCACGGTGTCAGAATCCTGTATTTGTGACTCCCTTTCTTAGCATAGGCCAGGTCCTGGGACAGATCCCTAGAATGACAAAACTATTCCTACAGTTAAAAGTGACAAGATCAGTGAATGCAGGGATGGTTCTGTGGTTAAGGGTACACACTGCTCTTACAAGGGACCCGGATTTGGTTTCCAGAACTCACACAGCAGCTCACCTGGTCTTGAACTCTACTTCTAACACTGTGACTTCCTCTTCTCGCCTCTACTGGCTCTGCACACACATGCTACACACATATACATGCAGGTAAATCATATACGTAAAATAAAAGGAGCTAGATATTTTCTAAAGTGACATGACCATCTGCATAGGAAATATGACAGTCCATTAAAGATCTCGACAGATGTGTACTGCTCATGTGCTCCTGTTCCCCAAGAACAGAGCTCAAATTTGTGCTCTTAACGCCATCTACCCCTGCCCTTGCCTCAACTGAGCCCCTCTGCTCCCCACACATAGTCAAAGCCTATAGTTACGCTGCCAACTTCATCTACACCCACCCAGTGAACCTATACTCCCAAACACACACGGTCCCTTCTCTAGCCAGAGACATTAGACTCACACTGCCAAATCCACCCATCCCTGCAACCTTGCCAGAGAGGTGCACTAGACCCATAACTACAATGCTACTGACTCTACTTACCACAGGAGCACATGTCCCATGTCTGTCTTCCAGCCCTCCTTCTGTCTCTCTTCTTCATGTAGAGATCTCAGTCTACTATCCTAAAAGGGAGGAAAGGGAGCATAGTGAGGAAATACTGGACCAAAGGAAAACCAAAAAGCAACAGGGCAAACACCAAATTCTGCATCTCTGTGCCTCGTGTCTAAGCTCTCTTCAGACTGCCAACTCCTTTCAGCTTTGTTGACTGCAACACACTTCTCTCTCGTGGGCTGATTTCACACCCAGTCTGCAGCTGTCTTTGGCATGTAGCCCATGACTCTGGCATCTCCAACACCTGGGGGTCTTCAACACAACCTAGGCTTTACCATCACAGCAGCATGCAATGGCTCATCTGGGCTTCCATTCGGGGACACCCCTGAGACAAGCCTGGCCTCAGTGGCTTTCCTTAGTCAGAGAGGGAGATTCCATAATTCCTTTCTTGTATCCTTGACTCTAAAGTCAGAACTATGTGGCCAAAGCTTTTCAGTTCTGCTTGCTGGGTCTGGAACATGGTCCCCTCTTTCAATCACATCTGTATCATAGAACAAGTCCATGAACTAAGGAAAGACACACCTATACAAATAGAAGAAGCACACAGAGCACCAGATAGACCAGACCTGAAATACTCACAGCATATGCTAGTTAAAACACGAAGCATACAGAACAAAGAAAGCCTATGGCAAGCTGCAAAAGAAAGGTAGCAAGTCACTAAAAAGGAAAACCTATTACAGTAACAAACGTTTTCTCAGTGGGGACTTAGAGAGCCAGAAGATCTTGGAAGATGCTGTATGATTGCTAAAAAGTCCACACAATGACAACCTAGATTAGTTTGCCCAGTGAAACTATCTGCCATAGCTGAAAGAAAGAAAAATTCCCCATGCTATAAACAGCCTAAAGATTTTATATCACACAAACAAAACCTAAAAAAAAAAAAATTTACAGGAAACCATATTTCAGACTGCAGAAAGAAATGAGCGTAGCTAAGAGACTGTTGAAAGAAATACAAAGCCATCACCACAAAAGCACAAAGTTCCAAGAACATAATACCACCAAAAGTCAACAACATAATGGCTCTAGTCAGCACAGACTTTTAAATATTAACTTTAAATATCAATGACCTCAATTCTCCAGTTAAACAACATGCTGGCTTAATGGATCAAGGAACAAAATCCATCTACCTGTTGCCTACAAGAAACACATCTTAAGTTTTAAAGGTAGACACTGCCTTAGAGTAAAAGGATGGACAAACGTACTTCAGTCAAATGAGACAGAGGAAAAGGCAGCAACTGGCATCGATGTTGTAATATATGTCAAAGTAGACTTCAAAGTAAAGTTAATGAGAAGAGATAAAGAAGGACATGTAATTCTAGCCAAGAGAACAATTAAGTGAGAAGACATTATTACTATCCTATACATATATGCACCAAACACTGGCACATCCAATTTCATTTAAAAATGTACTAGTGGACTTAAAGACACAGACTAGCAACAACCTGTTAATTCTCATGACTGAGTTCAATGTCCCAGTTTCTCCAATAGACAGTACACAGAGTCATAAGATGGCATCATCCGTCAAATGGACTTAAGAGATCCCTACAGAACATTCCACACAAACACCAAAGGACACACATTCTACTCAAGAGCACAAGGACGGGTCTTCAAAACAGACCACATCCTGGGATACAAAACGAATCTATAATTTCAGGAAGATTAAAATGACACTGAGCATCCTGTCTGATCATAATGCATCACAACTTAAAACTGACAGCAGACAAATCTCCAGGAAATACACAAAGTCATGGAGATTAAACAACACATCATTGAATGATGAATGGATCAAAGAAGAAATCCAAAAAGAAACAGAACATTTCCAGGAACTAGAGGAAAACACAACATGAAACCTCTGAGATACATTGTGAAAGTAGTCCTAGGAGGAAAAATTATAGCTCTCAGTGTCTACATTTAAAAAAATGAGAAAAAAGGCCCACCTCAGAATAGAGGCATGGGCACCAGGCCCCTAAGGAACCTCTGAGCAGGGGGAGCTGGGCGAGTAGCTAGCCTTTTGTCAGGCTGGCAACCCAACCAGGTGAGCCATTTCTCTACCCCCGTCCTCCCCCGCACCCACCCCTCCCTCCTTCACCCCCCCTCCGGCGCGCCCCCAAGGCCGGCTCCGCCCCCTCTTGGAGTGGGTGGTGTGCTCCTGCGGCTCCTGTTGTGTCGCAGGCACACGCGCCGTTGGCGGAGCTGCAGATAAAGTGGTCTGAGCAGGACTCTCTCTGCCATTGCCCCCACCACCGCGCTGACTGACCGAACCGAGAGGCCTAGCGACCCGACTCGCTTCCTCCCTCGAGTCCCCACAGCTCGGGCCCATCTTTCTCCAGGCTTCCGGGCCCAAAGTATGTAGCCCGCATCTGGCCACCTAGGTACCCCGCAGCTGACGCCCACCAGGTCGTCGAGGGTGCCAGGGGCGCAGCGCGAAGCAGCTCGCGGAGGGCAGAGGCCCAGTCAGCTAGCGGCCTGCCTGGCCATCGGAGCCTGCTTCGCGGGCCTCCCTCCCATTCGCTCCGGCTCGCCCTCCTAGGGCCGTCTTTATGGGCCACCTTCTCTCGAAGGAGCCTCGGAACCGTGCGAGCCAGAAGAAGCCTCGTTGCTGCAGTTGGTGTCGCCGCCGGCGCCCTCTCATCAGACTGCCTGGCCGGACGCCGACCAAGTCGTCCCCACAGCCCGCGGCGGCGGCCCGCAACCGGGACTGCTTCTTCCGCGGGCCCTGCATGCTCTGCTTCATCGTGCACAGCCCCAGCGGGCCCGCCCCCGCCGGCCCAGAGGAGGAGCCGCCGCTGTCGCCGCCGCTGCCGCGGGACGGGGCCTACGCCACCGCCCCCTTGCAGCACCTAGAGCCGCGCTACGCGGCCTTGGCGGCCGAAGACTGCGCCGCCGCGGCCCGCCGCTTCCTGCTGTCGTCGGCGGCCGCCGCAGCCGCCTCCTCGGCCTCGTCGCCCGCCACCCGTTGCAAGGAGCTGGGGTTGGCCGCCGCCGCCGCCTGGGAGCAGCAGGGCCGGAGCCTCTTCCTGGCCAGCATGGGGCCGTTGCGCTTTCTGGGGCCGCCGGCCGCCGTGCAGCTCTTCCAGGGGCTGCCGCCACAGACGGAGCATCCCTTGGCCCCCGACCTAGTGTGCAACTGGAAGGACGACGAGATTCCCGACTACACCTACAGCAACCAGCCGCGCTGCGGCGGCGGCAGCGGCGGCGGCGGCGGCGGCGGAGGAGGAGGACCTGTTGGGGGAGGTGGCTTGCTGCTGCAGCCTCTAGATGCTGGCTACTGCCAGGCCCCAGAGCAGCCCCTGCCAGTGATCGGCTCCAGGCCCACCTCTCCTGCCTCAGAGTGTTCCTTTATTGAAGCCACCGGGGACACTCTCCGGGCTGGAAGCATCACCGCCTGGTCCGCCCAGCATCAGGCTGAAAGCCGCAACGCGGACTGTCAGAGGCTCCCCGATCCCTGCGATTTTCTTAGGGATTCGCCCCCTGAACCCCTAGACATCAACCAGCTGCCGGGGTCCATCGTGCTTGAGGTGGATCTGGACGACTAGGCCCAGGGATGCGAGTTTTCTCTCAACCCCGCCCCTGCTCCCCGCCCCCCTACCCGAGGCTGTCTCTGTCCTCCCCCTGTGCAAGGAGGAGTGGGATTCCCTGACAGCCCGGGGTCGCTTGAAGGGGAGACTGGGCAGCCAGTCGGCCCCGTGCTTAAGGCCTGTTTTGAAGTAGAAAAGCTTGGAGTCTGCTGAATGCCCTGTAGTAGATTAGGTCTGTTTCCACAATTCAGGATTCATTTATTGCATTAGCAAATCCCGATATAGAAACTATTAGATTTCTGTGGAATAAATATATGCATACTTGAGCAATTTCTATTTGGTGGGTAACAGCTTTACATACCGATGTTTGAAAAGTTTTCAAACTATTTTCAGGTTTGATCGCTGCTAGTTAGTGCCAATAACTTACAATTAAGCATGTACCATGATCAGTCACTGTACCAGAGCTTTATATATACAAATCTCATGGGTTCCTCCATTTGATGCTGTGAGATAAGTCCTGTTAATATTTATTGTATTCAAAAAGAAACTGATATTCCAGTGTTTGGGGACAGATGACTTACACCAGTGAGCCAGGAAGAAGAGGAATTTCGTGGTTGAATGACTGGTTCAAGGTCACACCCATAAACTAAAGAGCAACTGTGGGACTTGAACTAGGGACTTTTGGCCAGCTTGACTTGAAAAACAAACCAACTCTGTTGTTTATGCTGTTGTTTTTCCTTGTATGTCCTTACCTTTATGTGCAATGGACTACCAGAAGTTGGAAGTCTTTTATGTTGGGGGTTGGGTAAGTAAAGAAGCGAAGTGCCTGGTGGGAATTTTATGTCACTGTCTTACTAAGTAAAATGTCCTGCTTTGTCAGTGCTAGAAACTTAACGAGTTTGTGTTAAGTTATTAACTCCCTTTCCCCTTGTTTCTTGTCTTTGTTCCCGAACTTTTTTCTGGAGGTTATCAAATGAAAACTTGAGTTTTCAGTGTGGATGATATTTAAATGGCACTAGCCAGAAATAACCTTCAGGACAGTGTGGCTACTTTCATTGTTACTGAATTAACTGCCAATGAATTGTAAATGTTACTGTCACATCAGTGTACCTTATCCGAGTAGACTTTTAACATATGTGTAATTGTGTGTTTGAATCTGTTTTACTGTGACATTGATGTTCTTGTGAAAATACAACAAAAGACTAAACAAGTTTTCCATTTCTTTGTGTCCTAATGTAATGACCTATGGGGTTGTATTAGCTGGGGAATGATTACTTCATGTGTCCAGGGGATGAATTTTGGGGCAAAGTCTTGAGTCCTATAAATTACTGGATAATATTGGCCAGTAGTTCTCAATCTGTGGGTTGTGACCCCCAAAGACCATTGGAAAACACAGATATTTACATTACAATTCATAACAGTACCAACATTACATTTATGAAGTAGCAACGAAATTAATTTTATAGTTGGGGGTCAGCACAACATGAGGAACTGTATTAAAGCGTTGCAGCATTGCAAAGGTTGAAAACCACTTATATAGATAAATAAAGCATCAACAGAAATGTCAGAAAGAGCACAAATAAATGAATCAATGGCACAACTAAACAGTTGGACAAACAAAACAAACCAAGTTCAAAACAGCAAGAAGTAATAAAAACCAGACCAGAAATCAATAAAATAGAAAACAGTACAAAGAATCAAGAAATCTAAGAGCTGGTGCTCTGAGGAAATAAGATTGGCAGGCTGCTGGCCCAACCAAACAAGAAAGACAGGACCCAAATGAACAGAATCAGGATTGAGCAGGGAAACAATTACAACAAACACTAATAAAGTGAGAATATTATAAAAAGGGATACTTTAAAAACCAGCAATTCATTAAGTTGGAAATCCTAAAAGAAATGGATAAATTCTAGATTCAGCTAAATTATCAAAATTAAAGAAAGAAGAAAACAACCTAAACAGACCCCAGCAAATGAGATTGAAATAGCCATGAAAAGGATTACAGTTAAAAAAATGCCCAGGCCCAAGTGGATTCCCAGGTCTTCAAAGGAGATCTCTGGGCAATCCATCCTTGTGCTTTTCAAACAAACAAACAAATACATAAACAAAGAAGTAAATAAGTAAATTAATAAATAACAGATGCCACAGAGAGAGGGGGTGAGTGGGAGAGGGAGGGGGAAGAAGAGGGAGAGAGAGGCAAAGGAAGAGGGACAGAGGGAGGGAGGGAGAGGGAAGAGAGAGAGAGAGAGAGAGAGAGAGAGAGAGAGCTCCCAAGCACCTTCTGTAAAGCCAGTATCACTCTAAAACCAAACCAGGTAAAGACTCAATTTAAAAAGAAAACAGGCCAATAACCCTGATGACTATAAATTCTAAATGCCTAATAACATACTTGCAAGTAGACTACATACATACATAAAAATGATTACCCACTATGATAACATTGGCTTTAGCCATGAAATTCAAGTCATAAATGTAATAAACCATATAAGTGGAAATAAAGACAAAAATCACACGATCATCTCAAATAGATGGCAGAAATGTCTTTGACAAAATCCAACATGCTCTCTTGATAAAAGTCCTGAATAAAATAGAACTAGAGGAAACATACCTCAACATAGTAAGAGCTAATTATGAGAAACCTACAACCAACATCATGCTAAATAGAGGAAAAAACTGAAGCAATCCCACTAACATCCTGTGTAAGAGACGAGTGTCTACTATGCCCATTCCTTTTCAGTACTGTGGTCAAAGCACTAACTGGGGCAGCAAGGCAAGAGAAGGAAATAAAAGCGATATGAATAGGAAGTGAAGAAGTCAGACTGTCCCTATGTGCAGATGACATGGTATTATATATAAGGGATTCAAAAACTCTACCAGAAAACTTCTAGAAACTATGAACAAATTCATTAATTTGGAAGGATACAGAATGAACTTGTACAAAACAATAGCTTTTGGCCCTGGGAATGGCACTACTGGGAAGTGTAGCCTTGTTGGAGTAGGTGTGTCACTGTGGGCGTGGGTTTAATACCTTAGTCTTAGCTGCCTGGAAGGCAGTCTTCCACTAGCTGCCTTCAGATGAAGATGTAGAACTCTCAGCTCCTCCTGCACCATGTCTGCCTGGACACTGCCATGCTCCCACCCTGATGATAATGGACTGAACCTCTGAACCTGTAAGCCAGCTCCAATTAAATGTTGTCCTTATAAGAGTTGCCTTGGTTATGGTGCCTCTTCACAGCAGTAAAACCCTAACTAAGACAACCACCAACAAACACATAGAAAAATATCACTGACACACTCTCATTCACAATAGCCTCAAAGAAAAAATATCTAGAAATAAATCTAACCAAGGAGATTAAAATGCCTTTACAATGAAAACTTTAAACCCATGAAAAAAGAAAGATACTAGAAAATGGAAGCACATTCCATTGCACATGGATTGGTAGAACTGATATTATGAAAATGATGTTACCAAAAGCTGTTTATGGTTTCAATGCAATCTCATTCCAAATCTCCATCTCACTCTTCACAGAAATAGAAAAAAATTATCCTAAAATTCTTACAGAACTACAAAAGATCTAGATAGCCAAACAGCCCTGAGTAAAAGGCCAATGCTGTAGGGATTACCATTCTAGTTCTCAACAGAGCCACAGGCAGAAAAACTGTATGCTATTGGCAGAAAAACAGATGTGAAGACCAATGGAACAAAATGAAAGACCCAAACACAAGCACCCCTAATTTCAGCCATTTAATATTTGACAAAGATGACAAAAACAGAAGCTGGAAAAAAACCAGCATCTTCAACAAACGGTGATGGGAAAACTGGAGACAGTGGGATCAGGATCAAATAACAGTAAGGATGTCTAAAAAGTCATAAGGAATCACACCATTAGCTATCTACCTATAATCTACTTACATTGGTATATAAAGGTACATATATAACTGAAAGTAAAATATCCCATCTGGGCTGAAAATGTTCCCCCCAAGAGCCAAAGACCTTCTACCCAAAACCTAGATACCAGGCATGAGAAGCCCTCTTTAGAGTTGTTGGTCAGAGTTGCCCATTAAGATTCCCAGAGCATTTATTGACCCAGGTTCCTTCACTCCCCACTCCCACACCAGAGCCAGAAGGTAAGTCCCCTACATACTGAAGATACCAAGTATGCCAGATGCAGGGCCCAGAAGCCCCTGAGCTAGAACTGAGCTGAATGCCTTCTCCCTGAGGAGTAGCTTTCATGGTACAAGAACGTACCATGCGAACTTCCAGAGGGAAGCAACCAACAGACCTACCCAGCTATAGTGCTTATGAACTACAGCAATGATCAGCATAGCACAATAACCATAAGGGTTCAATAGTAACATACATACCTTGATGGTAGCCAAAAGTGCTCTAATTGGATGTAACCTGCTCAATCAGAGGGAAATCATGTCTGGTATTAAAAACTTGGCCAACAACTCGGAGCTAGCGAAGTTGTGGATCTTGGAGCCCAGTCCCAACTGATAGGCTCTGAGATTACAGAAGTGTGTGTGTGTGTGTGTGTGTGTGTGTGTGTGTGTGTGTGTAATCATAAGAGCCTGAGGAACAGGGAGTTTGCTGTGACATTGTGTCTCCTAGGAATGTCAGAAGCTCCACCCATGAAGGTTCACCAACATGGTTGTCTAAACATGAACTGAACAAAGCTGACACTAATAGACATGCTAATGTGGAAGGAAGAAAGCTCAGGAAATATCAGTTCTGGATAAAGAGCTACAGGCAACCAAGGAATGCTGAGAGTGGGAGAAATAACCTTCCCCAGGGAAGGACACACCAATTGGCTATACAATACCAAGTGGTCAGCTCTGAAAATATGCATACAAGTAACATTATATAGACTGAACAGGAAATATTTGTGTATCTAGGAATATGTGTATATGAGTGTGTACATATACATGTACATACACAGATATATGTAGATCCATTAAAATCCATTAAAGAAATAAAAAGAAAAGAGGCCACTAAAACGAGGAACAAGATGCTGATGCTCTCTCTCATCCCTCTGTTCAACATAATACTTTAAGTATTGACCAGAACAGTAAGACGAGTGATAGAGACAAAGGGATGCAAATAAGAAATGTCTTTATTTTCAGACGACGATTCTATAAATAAGAAGCCCTAAAAAGTCCAGCAGAAAACTCCTATAGCTGATAAACACATTCAGCAAAGTAACAGGATACAAAATTAACACATAAAGATCAGTAGCTTTCCTACATACACATGATAAACACTCAAGAAAGCTGTCAAGGAATAATACTATTCACAATAGTCTCAGATTAAATATCTTGGGATAACTCTAATCAAGCAAGTGAAAGACTTGTATGATTAAAAACTTCAAGTCTTTGAAGAAAGAAGTTGAAGAAGATGGAGGTTAGAAAGACCTCCCATGCTCATGGATCTGTAGGATTAGGATTGAGTAAATGACTATCCTGAGAGACGCATTCTACAGATTCAACATCATCTTCATCCAACTTCTAATGTGGTTGGTCACAGAAATTGAAAAGATAACATTAAATTTAATTTGTCTGGTTGCTCTAACAAATACTTCAAGTGTTATGTTGAATGGGAGGGAGGAGAGGGAACATCCTTGTCTTATTCCTGATTTTAGTGGCCTTCTTTTCTTTAGTGAATGTTACAAACACATACACACACACACACACACACACACACACACACGCACGCACAACACACATGTATTCTTAAATACATAAATAAAAGCTGCTGTTTAATGTTACTTGAATGTATTGGATAAGACTATTTCTCCACTCGCAGCATTCCTTAGTTTCCTGTAGTTCTTTGTGTAGGGTTGAAATACAAATGACCCAGGGTACATCTATGACATGGTCCAGGTATTGGACATACACCTGAAGAATTCCATACCCTAATAAAGAAACATCTGCTCATTTCTGTTTACTGCTGCTCTATTCATAATAACCAGAAAATAAAAATAACCTAGATGTTATCAACCCAGGAAGAGATAATGAAAATGTGCTGGATTTACACGATGGAATATTAATTAAGCAAAATGAAATGAAGAAATTCACAGGGAAATGAATGGAGCTAGAAAGACTCATTCTGAGTGAGGTAACACAGCCACTTTCTGATTGGATTTAAGTTCAAATCCAAAAGATAAAACGTTAAATTTTTAGGCCAAAACCCTATGGCTTGGTAGCTCCTAACCTCTAGTGGACAACTCTCTTACTGCTGTTCAGCTCAGTGGACATAGTATGAAACCATTTCCTAATGAGTTATTGTTATATCAATAAACCCTCATTAGAGAAACCCCTTTTTGTAATGTATGATTGTTAACACAAAGACTCACAACTGGCCAAGGTTAGACAGTAAGATACTGTAGAATGCTGAGCCTTGAATAGAACAGACATACTGCTAGAATTCTTCCTAAGGCTCATAGATCACCGTGGAAGACAAGCCAGAAAGAATGTAACAGCCAAAGGCAATGCATACATATAAGACACCAGTTTTTTCTGGACACAGCATGGCACATATGAACTCATTGTTTTCCTCTCTTTTTGCTGAAAGTAGATTCTCGAGGGAAGAAGGAAGCAGAGGGAAGAAGAGAAGGAGGAGGAGAGGTGGTTGTGCCATGATGGAGGAGCAGGAGCAGGAGGAGCAGGAGCAGGAGGAGGAGCAGGAGGAGGAGCAGGAGCAGGAGCAGGAGCAGGAGGAGCAAGAGGAGCAGGAGGAGGAGCAGGAGGAGCAAGAGGAGCAGGAGCAGGAGCAGGAGCAGG